>JAEIFQ010000235.1:0-93525 GCA_018904025.1 Zaprionus vittiger | reverse complement strand
TTTTGATATTTTGACTTAAATTGATAAAGCTAGTCATAAATAGTATAAAATGTCGACAAAAAGTCTTTCGCCGATTAAAAATTGTGGAAAATATCGAAGAAAACCCCTTAATTTAGGTGTAAATTTGAATTTGAATTTTTAGAAGCACCCCCTAACAACATTTTCAAAATTTTTCAAAATTTAGAATCCTCATTTCAAAATGATTTTGATATTTTGACTTAAATTGATAGAGGTAGTCATAAGTAGTATAAAATGTCCTTCGAAAAGTCTTTGCGATGAAAATTGTGGAAAATATCGAAGAAAAACCCTTAATTTAGGTGTAAATTTGAATTTGAATTTTTCGAAGCACCCCCCTTACAACATTTTCAAAATTTTTCAAGATTTAGAATATCGATATTTTGACTTAAATTGATAAAGCTAGTCATAAATAGTATAAAATGTCCTTCGAAAAGTCTTTGCGATGAAAATTGTGGAAAATATCGAAGAAAAACCCTTAATTTAGGTGTAAATTTGAATTTGAATTTTTCGAAGCACCCCCCTTACAACATTTTCCAAATTTTTCAAAATTTAGAATTTTGATATTTTGACTTAAGTTGATAGAGGTAGTCATAAGTAGTATAAAATGTACTTCGAAAAGTCTTTGCGGTGAAAATTGTGAAAAATATCGAAGAAAAACCCTTAATTTAGGTGTAAATTTGAATTTGAATTTTTCGAAGCACCCCCCTTACAACATTTTCAAAATTTTTCAAAATTTAGAATTTAGATATTTTGACTTAAATTGATAAAGCTAGTCATAAGTAGTATAAAATGTACTTCGAACAGTCTTTACGATGAAATTTGTGGAAAATATCGAAGAAAACCCCTTAATTTAGGTGTAAATTTGAATTTGAATTTTTCGAAGCACCCCCCTTACAACATTTTTAAAATTTTTCAAAATTTAGAATATCGATATTTTGACTTAAATTGATAAAGCTAGTCATAAATAGTATAAAATGTCCTTCGAAAAGTCTTTGCGATGAAAATTGTGGAAAATATCGAAGAAAAACCCTTAATTTAGGTGTAAATTTGAATTTGAATTTTTCGAAGCACCCCCCTTACAACATTTTCAAAATTTTTCAAAATTTTGATATTTTGACTTAAATTGATAAAGCTAGTCATAAGTAGTATAAAATGTCCTTCGAACAGTCTTTACGATGAAAATTGTGGAAAATATCGAAGAAAAACCCTTAATTTAGGTGTAAATTTGAATTTGAATTTTTCGAAGCACCCCCCTTACAACAATTTCAAAATTTTTCAAAATTTTGATATTTTGACTTAAATTGATAAAGCTAGTCATAAATAGTATAAAATGTCGTTCGAAAAGTCTTTGCGATGAAAATTGTGGAAAATATCGAAGAGAAACCCTTAATTCAGGTGTAAATTTGAATTTGAATTTTTCGAAGCACCCCCCTTACAACATTTTCAAAATTTTTCAAAATTTAGAATTTTGATATTTTGACTTAAGTTGATAGAGGTAGTCATAAATAGTATAAAATGTCCTTCGTAAAGTCTTTGCGATGAAAATAGTGGAAAATATCGAAGAAAAACCCTTAATTTAGGTGTAAATTTGAATTTGAATTTTTCGAAGCACCCCCCTTACAACATTTTCAAAATTTTTCAAAATTTAGAATTTCGATATTTTGACTTAAATTGATAAAGCTAGTCATAAATAGTATAAAATGTCCTTCGTAAAGTCTTTGCGATGAAAATAGTGGAAAATATCGAAGAAAAACCCTTAATTTAGGTGTAAATTTGAATTTGAATTTTTCGAAGCACCCCCCTTACAACATTTTCAAAATTTTTCAAAATTTAGAATTTCGATATTTTGACTTAAATTGATAAAGCTAGTCATAAATAGTATAAAATGTCCTTCGAAAAGTCTTTGCGATTAGAATTGTGGAAAATATCGAAGAAAACCCCTTAATTTAGGTGTAAATTTGAATTTGAATTTTTCGAAGCACCCCCCTAACAACATTTTCAAAATTTTTCAAAATTTAGAATTTTGATATTTTGACTTAAATTGATAGAGGTAGTCATAAGTAGTATAAAATGTCCTTCGAAAAGTCTTTGCGATGAAAATTGTGGAAAATATCGAAGAAAAACCCTTAATTTAGGTGTAAATTTGAATTTGAATTTTTCGAAGCACCCCCCTTACAACATTTTCAAAATTTTTCAAAATTTAGAATATCGATATTTTGACTTAAATTGATAAAGCTAGTCATAAATAGTATAAAATGTCCTTCGAAAAGTCTTTGCGATGAAAATTGTGGAAAATATCGAAGAAAAACCCTTAATTTAGGTGTAAATTTGAATTTGAATTTTTCGAAGCACCCCCCTTACAACATTTTCAAAATTTTTCAAAATTTAGAATTTTGATATTTTGACTTAAGTTGATAGAGGTAGTCATAAGTAGTATAAAATGTCCTTCGAAAAGTCTTTGCGGTGAAAATTGTGAAAAATATCGAAGAAAAACCCTTAATTTAGGTGTAAATTTGAATTTGAATTTTTCGAAGCACCCCCCTTACAACATTTTCAAAATTTTTCAAAATTTTGATATTTTGACTTAAATTGATAAAGCTAGTCATAAGTAGTATAAAATGTCCTTCGAACAGTCTTTACGATGAAAATTGTGGAAAATATCGAAGAAAAACCCTTAATTTAGGTGTAAATTTGAATTTGAATTTTTCGAAGCACCCCCCTTACAACATTTTCAAAATTTTTCAAAATTTTGATATTTTGACTTAAATTGATAAAGCTAGTCATAAATAGTATAAAATGTCGTTCGAAAAGTCTTTGCGATGAAAATTGTGGAAAATATCGAAGAAAAACCCTTAATTTAGGTGTAAATTTGAATTTGAATTTTTCGAAGCACCCCCCTTACAACATTTTCAAAATTTTGCAAAATTTAGAATTTTGATATTTTGACTTAAGTTGATAGAGGTAGTCATAAGTAGTATAAAATGTCCTTCAAAAAGTCTTTGCGGTGAAAATTGTGATAAAAAAATATCGAAGAGAAACCCTTAATTCAGGTGTAAATTTGAATTTGAATTTTTCGAAGCACCCCCCTTACAACATTTTCAAAATTTTTCAAAATTTAGAATTTTGATATTTTGACTTAAATTGATAAAGCTAGTCATAAGTAGTATAAAATGTCCTTCGAACAGTCTTTACGATGAAAATTGTGGAAAATATCGAAGAAAAACCCTTAATTTAGGTGTAAATTTGAATTTGAATTTTTCGAAGCACCCCCCTTACAACATTTTCAAAATTTTTCAAAATTTAGAATTTCGATATTTTGACTTAAATTGATAAAGCTAGTCATAAATAGTATAAAATGTCCTTCGTAAAGTCTTTGCGATGAAAATAGTGGAAAATATCGAAGAAAAACCCTTAATTTAGGTGTAAATTTGAATTTGAATTTTTCGAAGCACCCCCCTTACAACATTTTCAAAATTTTTCAAAATTTAGAATTTCGATATTTTGACTTAAATTGATAAAGCTAGTCATAAATAGTATAAAATGTCCTTCGAAAAGTCTTTGCGATGAAAATTGTGGAAAATATCAAAGAAAAACCCTTAATTTAGGTGTAAATTTGAATTTGAATTTTTCGAAGCACCCCCCTTACAACATTTTCAAAATTTTTCAAAATTTAGAATTTCGATATTTTGACTTAAATTGATAAAGCTAGTCATAAATAGTATAAAATGTCCTTCGAAAAGTCTTTGCGGTGAAAATTGTGGAAAATATCGAAGAAAAACCCTTAATTTAGGTGTAAATTTGAATTTGAATTTTTCGAAGCACCCCCCTTACAACATTTTCAAAATTTTTCAAAATTTAGAATTTCGATATTTTGACTTAAATTGATAAAGCTAGTCATAAATAGTATAAAATGTCCTTCGAAAAGTCTTTGCGATGAAAATTGTGGAAAATATCGAAGAAAAACCCTTAATTTAGGTGTAAATTTGAATTTGAATTTTTCGAAGCACCCCCCTTACAACATTTTCAAAATTTTTCAAAATTTAGAATTTTGATATTTTGACTTAAGTTGATAGAGGTAGTCATAAGTAGTATAAAATGTCCTTCGAAAAGTCTTTGCGGTGAAAATTGTGAAAAATATCGAAGAAAAACCCTTAATTTAGGTGTAAATTTGAATTTGAATTTTTCGAAGCACCCCCCTTACAACATTTTCAAAATTTTTCAAAATTTAGAATTTTGATATTTTGACTTAAATTGATAAAGCTAGTCATAAGTAGTATAAAATGTCCTTCGAAAAGTCTTTACGATGAAAATTGTGGAAAATATCGAAGAAAAACCCTTAATTTAGGTGTAAATTTGAATTTGAATTTTTCGAAGCACCCCTCTTACAACATTTTCAAAATTTTTCAAAATTTAGAATTTTGATATTTTGACTTAAGTTGATAGAGGTAGTCATAAGTAGTATAAAATGTCCTTCGAAAAGTCTTTGCGGTGAAAATTGTGAAAAATATCGAAGAAAAACCCTTAATTTAGGTGTAAATTTGAATTTGAATTTTTCGAAGCACCCCCCTTACAACATTTTCAAAATTTTTCAAAATTTTGATATTTTGACTTAAATTGATAAAGCTAGTCATAAGTAGTATAAAATGTCCTTCGAAAAGTCTTTACGATGAAAATTGTGGAAAATATCGAAGAAAAACCCTTAATTTAGGTGTAAATTTGAATTTGAATTTTTCGAAGCACCCCCCTTACAACATTTTCAAAATTTTTCAAAATTTAGAATATCGATATTTTGACTTAAATTGATAAAGCTAGTCATAAATAGTATAAAATGTCCTTCGAAAAGTCTTTGCGATGAAAATTGTGGAAAATATCGAAGAAAACCCCTTAATTTAGGTGTAAATTTGAATTTGAATTTTTCGAAGCACCCCCTAACAACATTTTCAAAATTTTTCAAAATTTAGAATTTTGATATTTTGACTTAAATTGATAGAGGTAGTCATAAGTAGTATAAAATGTCCTTCGAAAAGTCTTTGCGATGAAAATTGTGGAAAATATCGAAGAAAAACCCTTAATTTAGGTGTAAATTTGAATTTGAATTTTTCGAAGCACCCCCCTTACAACATTTTCAAAATTTTTCAAAATTTAGAATATCGATATTTTGACTTAAATTGATAAAGCTAGTCATAAATAGTATAAAATGTCCTTCGAAAAGTCTTTGCGATGAAAATTGTGGAAAATATCGAAGAAAAACCCTTAATTTAGGTGTAAATTTGAATTTGAATTTTTCGAAGCACCCCCCTTACAACATTTTCAAAATTTTTCAAAATTTAGAATTTTGATATTTTGACTTAAGTTGATAGAGGTAGTCATAAGTAGTATAAAATGTCCTTCGAAAAGTCTTTGCGGTGAAAATTGTGAAAAATATCGAAGAAAAACCCTTAATTTAGGTGTAAATTTGAATTTGAATTTTTCGAAGCACCCCCCTTACAACATTTTCAAAATTTTTCAAAATTTAGAATTTTGATATTTTGACTTAAATTGATAAAGCTAGTCATAAGTAGTATAAAATGTCCTTCGAAAAGTCTTTACGATGAAAATTGTGGAAAATATCGAAGAAAACCCCTTAATTTAGGTGTAAATTTGAATTTGAATTTTTCGAAGCACCCCCCTTACAACATTTTCAAAATTTTTCAAAATTTAGAATATCGATATTTTGACTTAAATTGATAAAGCTAGTCATAAATAGTATAAAATGTCCTTCGAAAAGTCTTTGCGATGAAAATTGTGGAAAATATCGAAGAAAAACCCTTAATTTAGGTGTAAATTTGAATTTGAATTTTTCGAAGCACCCCCTTACAACATTTTCAAAATTTTTCAAAATTTATGATATTTTGACTTAAATTGATAAAGCTAGTCATAAGTAGTATAAAATGTCCTTCGAAAAGTCTTTACGATGAAAATTGTGGAAAATATCGAAGAAAAACCCTTAATTTAGGTGTAAATTTGAATTTGAATTTTTCGAAGCACCCCCTTACAACATTTTCAAAATTTTTCAAAATTTAAAAAATGATATTTTGACTTAAATTGATAAAGCTAGTCATAAATAGTATAAAATGTCCTTCGAAAAGTCTTTGCGATGAAAATTGTGGAAAATATCGAAGAAAAACCCTTAATTTAGGTGTAAATTTGAATTTGAATTTTTCGAAGCACCCCCTTACAACATTTTCAAAATTTTTCAAAATTTAGAATTTTGATATTTTGACTTAAATTGATAAAGGTAGTCATAAATAGTATAAAATGTCCTTCGAAAAGTCTTTGCGATGAAAATTGTGGAAAATATCGAAGAAAAACCCTTAATTTAGGTGTAAATTTGAATTTGAATTTTTCGAAGCACCCCCCTTACAACATTTTCAAAATTTTTCAAAATTTAGAATTTCGATATTTTGACTTAAATTGATAAAGCTAGTCATAAATAGTATAAAATGTCCTTCGAAAAGTCTTTGCGATGAAAATTGTGGAAAATATCGAAGAAAAACCCTTAATTTAGGTGTAAATTTGAATTTGAATTTTTCGAAGCACCCCCCTTACAACATTTTCAAAATTTTTCAAAATTTAGAATTTCGATATTTTGACTTAAATTGATAAAGCTAGTCATAAATAGTATAAAATGTCCTTCGAAAAGTCTTTGCGATGAAAATTGTGGAAAATATCGAAGAAAAACCCTTAATTTAGGTGTAAATTTGAATTTGAATTTTTCGAAGCACCCCCCTTACAACATTTTCAAAATTTTTCAAAATTTAGAATTTTGATATTTTGACTTAAATTGATAAAGGTAGTCATAAATAGTATAAAATGTCCTTCGAAAAGTCTTTGCGATGAAAATTGTGGAAAATATCGAAGAAAAACCCTTAATTTAGGTGTAAATTTGAATTTGAATTTTTCGAAGCACCCCCCTTACAACATTTTCAAAATTTTTCAAAATTTAGAATTTCGATATTTTGACTTAAATTGATAAAGCTAGTCATAAATAGTATAAAATGTCCTTCGAAAAGTCTTTGCGATGAAAATTGTGGAAAATATCGAAGAAAAACCCTTAATTTAGGTGTAAATTTGAATTTGAATTTTTCGAAGCACCCCCCTTACAACATTTTCAAAATTTTTCAAAATTTAGAATTTTGATATTTTGACTTAAATTGATAGAAGCTAGTCATAAATAGTATAAAATGTCCTTCGAAAAGTCTTTGCGATGAAAATTGTGGAAAATATCGAAGAAAAACCCTTAATTTAGGTGTAAATTTGAATTTGAATTTTTCCGAAGCACCCCCCTTACAACATTTTCAAAATTTTTCAAAATTTAGAATTTCGATATTTTGACTTAAATTGATAAAGCTAGTCATAAATAGTATAAAATGTCCTTCGAAAAGTCTTTGCGATGAAAATTGTGGAAAATATCGAAGAAAAACCCTTAATTTAGGTGTAAATTTGAATTTGAATTTTTCGAAGCACCCCCCTTACAACATTTTCAAAATTTTTCAAAATTTAGAATTTTGATATTTTGACTTAAATTGATAAAGCTAGTCATAAATAGTATAAAATGTCCTTCGAAAAGTCTTTGCGATGAAAATTGTGAAAAATATCGAAGAAAAACCCTTAATTTAGGTGTAAATTTGAATTTGAATTTTTCGAAGCACCCCCCTTACAACATTTTCAAAATTTTTCAAAATTTAGAATTTTGATATTTTGACTTAAATTGATAAAGGTAGTCATAAGTAGTATAAAATGTCCTTCGAAAAGTCTTTGCGGTGAAAATTGTGAAAAATATCGAAGAAAAACCCTTAATTTAGGTGTGAAATTTGAATTTGAATTTTTCGAAGCACCCCCCTTACAACATTTTCAAAATTTTTCAAAATTTAGAATTTTGATATTTTGACTTAAATTGATAAAGCTAGTCATAAATAGTATAAAATGTCCTTCGAAAAGTCTTTGCGATGAAAATTGTGGAAAATATCGAAGAAAAACCCCTTAATTTAGGTGTAAATTTGAATTTGAATTTTTCGAAGCACCCCCCTTACAACATTTTCAAAATTTTTCAAAATTTAGAATTTCGATATTTTGACTTAAATTGATAAAGCTAGTCATAAATAGTATAAAATGTCCTTCGAAAAGTCTTTGCGATGAAAATTGTGGAAAATATCGAAGAAAAACCCTTAATTTAGGTGTAAATTTGAATTTGAATTTTTCGAAGCACCCCCCTTACAACATTTTCAAAATTTTTCAAAATTTAGAATTTCGATATTTTGACTTAAATTGATAAAGCTAGTCATAAATAGTATAAAATGTCCTTCGAAAAGTCTTTGCGATGAAAATTGTGGAAAATATCGAAGAAAAACCCTTAATTTAGGTGTAAATTTGAATTTGAATTTTTCGAAGCACCCCCCTTACAACATTTTCAAAATTTTTCAAAATTTAGAATTTCGATATTTTGACTTAAATTGATAAAGCTAGTCATAAATAGTATAAAATGTCCTTCGAAAAGTCTTTGCGGTGAAAATTGTGGAAAATATCGAAGAAAAAACCCTTAATTTAGGTGTAAATTTGAATTTGAATTTTTCGAAGCACCCCCCTTACAACATTTTCAAAATTTTTCAAAATTTAGAATTTCGATATTTTGACTTAAATTGATAAAGCTAGTCATAAATAGTATAAAATGTCCTTCGAAAAGTCTTTGCGATGAAAATTGTGGAAAATATCGAAGAAAAACCCTTAATTTAGGTGTAAATTTGAATTTGAATTTTTCGAAGCACCCCCCTTACAACATTTTCAAAATTTTTCAAAATTTAGAATTTTCGATATTTTGACTTAAATTGATAAAGCTAGTCATAAGTAGTATAAAATGTCCTTCGAAAAGTCTTTGCGATGAAAATTGTGGAAAATATCGAAGAAAAACCCTTAATTTAGGTGTAAATTTGAATTTGAATTTTTCGAAGCACCCCCCTTACAACATTTTCAAAATTTTTCAAAATTTAGAATTTCGATATTTTGACTTAAATTGATAAAGCTAGTCATAAATAGTATAAAATGTCCTTCGAAAAGTCTTTGCGATGAAAATTGTGGAAAATATCGAAGAAAAACCCTTAATTTAGGTGTAAATTTGAATTTGAATTTTTCGAAGCACCCCCCTTACAACATTTTCAAAATTTTTCAAAATTTAGAATTTCGATATTTTGACTTAAATTGATAAAGCTAGTCATAAGTAGTATAAAATGTCCTTCGAAAAGTCTTTGCGGTGAAAATTGTGGAAAATATCGAAGAAAAACCCTTAATTTAGGTGTAAATTTGAATTTGAATTTTTCGAAGCACCCCCTTACAACATTTTCAAAATTTTTCAAAATTTAGAATTTTGATATTTTGACTTAAATTGATAAAGCTAGTCATAAGTAGTATAAAATGTCCTTCGAAAAGTCTTTGCGATGAAAATTGTGGAAAATATCGAAGAAAAACCCTTAATTTAGGTGTAAATTTGAATTTGAATTTTTCGAAGCACCCCCCTTACAACATTTTCAAAATTTTTCAAAATTTAGAATTTCGATATTTTGACTTAAATTGATAAAGCTAGTCATAAATAGTATAAAATGTCCTTCGAAAAGTCTTTGCGATGAAAATTGTGGAAAATATCGAAGAAAAACCCTTAATTTAGGTGTAAATTTGAATTTGAATTTTTCGAAGCACCCCCCTTACAACATTTTCAAAATTTTTCAAAATTTAGAATTTTGATATTTTGACTTAAATTGATAAAGGTAGTCATAAGTAGTATAAAATGTCCTTCGAAAAGTCTTTGCGATGAAAATTGTGGAAAATATCGAAGAAAAACCCTTAATTTAGGTGTAAATTTGAATTTGAATTTTTCGAAGCACCCCCCTTACAACATTTTCAAAATTTTTCAAAATTTAGAATTTTCGATATTTTGACTTAAATTGATAAAGCTAGTCATAAGTAGTATAAAATGTCCTTCGAAAAGTCTTTGCGATGAAAATTGTGGAAAATATCGAAGAAAAACCCTTAATTTAGGTGTAAATTTGAATTTGAATTTTTCGAAGCACCCCCCTTACAACATTTTCAAAATTTTTCAAAATTTAGAATTTCGATATTTTGACTTAAATTGATAAAGCTAGTCATAAATAGTATAAAATGTCCTTCGAAAAGTCTTTGCGATGAAAATTGTGGAAAATATCGAAGAAAAACCCTTAATTTAGGTGTAAATTTGAATTTGAATTTTTCGAAGCACCCCCCTTACAACATTTTCAAAATTTTTCAAAATTTAGAATTTTGATATTTTGACTTAAATTGATAAAGCTAGTCATAAGTAGTATAAAATGTCCTTCGAAAAAGTCTTTGCGGTGAAAATTGTGGAAAATATCGAAGAAAAACCCTTAATTTAGGTGTAAATTTGAATTTGAATTTTTCGAAGCACCCCCCTTACAACATTTTCAAAATTTTTCAAAATTTAGAATTTCGATATTTTGACTTAAATTGATAAAGCTAGTCATAAATAGTATAAAATGTCCTTCGAAAAGTCTTTGCGATGAAAATTGTGGAAAATATCGAAGAAAAACCCTTAATTTAGGTGTAAATTTGAATTTGAATTTTTCGAAGCACCCCCCTTACAACATTTTCAAAATTTTTCAAAATTTAGAATTTCGATATTTTGACTTAAATTGATAAAGCTAGTCATAAAGTAGTATAAAATGTCCTTCGAAAAGTCTTTGCGATGAAAATTGTGGAAAATATCGAAGAAAAACCCTTAATTTAGGTGTAAATTTGAATTTGAATTTTTCGAAGCACCCCCCTTACAACATTTTCAAAATTTTTCAAAATTTAGAATTTTCGATATTTTGACTTAAATTGATAAAGCTAGTCATAAAGTAGTATAAAATGTCCTTCGAAAAGTCTTTGCGATGAAAATTGTGGAAAATATCGAAGAAAAACCCTTAATTTAGGTGTAAATTTGAATTTGAATTTTTCGAAGCACCCCCCTTACAACATTTTCAAAATTTTTCAAAATTTAGAATTTCGATATTTTGACTTAAATTGATAAAGCTAGTCATAAATAGTATAAAATGTCCTTCGAAAAGTCTTTGCGATGAAAATTGTGGAAAATATCGAAGAAAAACCCTTAATTTAGGTGTAAATTTGAATTTGAATTTTTCGAAGCACCCCCCTTACAACATTTTCAAAATTTTTCAAAATTTAGAATTTCGATATTTTGACTTAAATTGATAAAGCTAGTCATAAATAGTATAAAATGTCCTTCGAAAAGTCTTTGCGGTGAAAATTGTGGAAAATATCGAAGAAAAACCCTTAATTTAGGTGTAAATTTGAATTTGAATTTTTCGAAGCACCCCCTTACAACATTTTCAAAATTTTTCAAAATTTAGAATTTCGATATTTTGACTTAAATTGATAAAGCTAGTCATAAATAGTATAAAATGTCCTTCGAAAAGTCTTTGCGATGAAAATTGTGGAAAATATCGAAGAAAAACCCTTAATTTAGGTGTAAATTTGAATTTGAATTTTTCGAAGCACCCCCTTACAACATTTTCAAAATTTTTCAAAATTTAGAATTTTGATATTTTGACTTAAATTGATAGAGGTAGTCATAAGTAGTATAAAATGTCCTTCGAAAAGTCTTTGCGATGAAAATTGTGGAAAATATCGAAGAAAAACCCTTAATTTAGGTGTAAATTTGAATTTGAATTTTTCGAAGCACCCCCCTTACAACATTTTCAAAATTTTTCAAAATTTAGAATTTCGATATTTTGACTTAAATTGATAAAGCTAGTCATAAATAGTATAAAATGTCCTTCGAAAAGTCTTTGCGATGAAAATTGTGGAAAATATCGAAGAAAAACCCTTAATTTAGGTGTAAATTTGAATTTGAATTTTTCGAAGCACCCCCTTACAACATTTTCAAAATTTTTCAAAATTTAGAATTTCGATATTTTGACTTAAATTGATAAAGGTAGTCATAAGTAGTATAAAATGTCCTTCGAAAAGTCTTTGCGGTGAAAATTGTGAAAAATATCGAAGAAAAACCCTTAATTTAGGTGTAAATTTGAATTTGAATTTTTCGAAGCACCCCCCTTACAACATTTTCAAAATTTTTCAAAATTTAGAATTTCGATATTTTGACTTAAATTGATAAAGCTAGTCATAAGTAGTATAAAATGTCCTTCGAAAAGTCTTTACGATGAAAATTGTGGAAAATATCGAAGAAAAACCCTTAATTTAGGTGTAAATTTGAATTTGAATTTTTCGAAGCACCCCCCTTACAACATTTTCAAAATTTTTCAAAATTTAGAATCGATATTTTGACTTAAATTGATAAAGCTAGTCATAAATAGTATAAAATGTCCTTCGAAAAGTCTTTGCGATGAAAATTGTGGAAAATATCGAAGAAAAACCCTTAATTTAGGTGTAAATTTGAATTTGAATTTTTCGAAGCACCCCCCTTACAACATTTTCAAAATTTTTCAAAATTTAGAATTTCGATATTTTGACTTAAATGATAAAGCTAGTCATAAATAGTATAAAATGCCTAAAAGTCTTCGGATGAAAAACGAAAAAAATAAATTTTCAAAATTTAGAATTTTGATATTTTGACTTAAGTTGATAGAGGTAGTCATAAGTAGTATAAAATGTCCTTCAAAAAGTCTTTGCGGTGAAAATTGTGATAAAAAAATATCGAAGAGAAACCCTTAATTCAGGTGTAAATTTGAATTTGAATTTTTCGAAGCACCCCCTTACAACATTTTCAAAATTTTTCAAAATTTAGAATTTTGATATTTTGACTTAAATTGATAAAGCTAGTCATAAGTAGTATAAAATGTCCTTCGAACAGTCTTTACGATGAAAATTGTGGAAAATATCGAAGAAAAACCCTTAATTTAGGTGTAAATTTGAATTTGAATTTTTCGAAGCACCCCCCTTACAACATTTTCAAAATTTTTCAAAATTTAGAATTTCGATATTTTGACTTAAATTGATAAAGCTAGTCATAAATAGTATAAAAATGTCCTTCGTAAAGTCTTTGCGATGAAAATAGTGGAAAATATCGAAGAAAAACCCTTAATTTAGGTGTAAATTTGAATTTGAATTTTTCGAAGCACCCCCCTTACAACATTTTCAAAATTTTTCAAAATTTAGAATTTCGATATTTTGACTTAAATTGATAAAGCTAGTCATAAATAGTATAAAATGTCCTTCGAAAAGTCTTTGCGATGAAAATTGTGGAAAATATCGAAGAAAAACCCTTAATTTAGGTGTAAATTTGAATTTGAATTTTTCGAAGCACCCCCCTTACAACATTTTCAAAATTTTTCAAAATTAAGAATTTTGATATTTTGACTTAAATTGATAAAGGTAGTCATAAGTAGTATAAAATGTCCTTCGAAAAGTCTTTGCGGTGAAAATTGTGAAAAATATCGAAGAAAAACCCTTAATTTAGGTGTAAATTTGAATTTGAATTTTTCGAAGCACCCCCCTTACAACATTTTCAAAATTTTTCAAAATTTAGAATTTTGATATTTTGACTTAAATTGATAGAGGTAGTCATAAGTAGTATAAAATGTCCTTCGAAAAGTCTTTGCGATGAAAATTGTGGAAAATATCGAAGAAAAACCCTTAATTTAGGTGTAAATTTGAATTTGAATTTTTCGAAGCACCCCCCTTACAACATTTTCAAAATTTTTCAAAATTTAGAATTTTGATATTTTGACTTAAGTTGATAAAGGTAGTCATAAGTAGTATAAAATGTCCTTCGAAAAGTCTTTGCGGTGAAAATTGTGAAAAATATCGAAGAAAAACCCTTAATTTAGGTGTAAATTTGAATTTGAATTTTTCGAAGCACCCCCCTTACAACATTTTCAAAATTTTTAGAATTTTCGATATTTTGACTTAAATTGATAAAGCTAGTCATAAATAGTATAAAATGTCCTTCGAAAAGTCTTTGCGATGAAAATTGTGGAAAATATCGAAGAAAAACCCTTAATTTAGGTGTAAATTTGAATTTGAATTTTTCGAAGCACCCCCTTACAACATTTTCAAAATTTTTCAAAATTTAGAATTTTGATATTTTGACTTAAGTTGATAAAGGTAGTCATAAGTAGTATAAAATGTCCTTCGAAAAGTCTTTGCGGTGAAAATTGTGAAAAATATCGAAGAAAAACCCTTAATTTAGGTGTAAATTTGAATTTGAATTTTTCGAAGCACCCCCCTTACAACATTTTCAAAATTTTTTAAAATTTAGAATTTTGATATTTTGACTTAAATTGATAGAGGTAGTCATAAGTAGTATAAAATGTCCTTCGAAAAGTCTTTGCGATGAAAATTGTGGAAAATATCGAAGAAAAACCCTTAATTTAGGTGTAAATTTGAATTTGAATTTTTCGAAGCACCCCCTTACAACATTTTCAAAATTTTTCAAAATTTAGAATTTTGATATTTTGACTTAAGTTGATAGAGGTAGTCATAAGTAGTATAAAATGTCCTTCGAAAAGTCTTTGCGGTGAAAATTGTGAAAAATATCGAAGAAAAACCCTTAATTTAGGTGTAAATTTGAATTTGAATTTTTCGAAGCACCCCCCTTACAACATTTTCAAAATTTTTCAAAATTTAGAATTTTGATATTTTGACTTAAATTGATAGAGGTAGTCATAAGTAGTATAAAATGTCCTTCGAAAAGTCTTTGCGATGAAAATTGTGGAAAATATCGAAGAAAAACCCTTAATTTAGGTGTAAATTTGAATTTGAATTTTTCGAAGCACCCCCCTTACAACATTTTCAAAATTTTTCAAAATTTAGAATATCGATATTTTGACTTAAATTGATAAAGCTAGTCATAAATAGTATAAAATGTCCTTCGAAAAGTCTTTGCGATGAAAATTGTGGAAAATATCGAAGAAAAACCCTTAATTTAGGTGTAAATTTGAATTTGAATTTTTCGAAGCACCCCCCTTACAACATTTTCAAAATTTTTCAAAATTTAGAATTTCGATATTTTGACTTAAATTGATAAAGCTAGTCATAAATAGTATAAAATGTCCTTCGAAAAGTCTTTGCGATGAAAATTGTGGAAAATATCGAAGAAAAACCCTTAATTTAGGTGTAAATTTGAATTTGAATTTTTCGAAGCACCCCCCTTACAACATTTTCAAAATTTTTCAAAATTTAGAATATCGATATTTTGACTTAAATTGATAAAGCTAGTCATAAATAGTATAAAATGTCCTTCGAAAAGTCTTTGCGATGAAAATTGTGGAAAATATCGAAGAAAACCCCTTAATTTAGGTGTAAATTTGAATTTGAATTTTTCGAAGCACCCCCCTAACAACATTTTCAAAATTTTTCAAAATTTAGAATTTTGATATTTTGACTTAAATTGATAGAGGTAGTCATAAGTAGTATAAAATGTCCTTCGAAAAGTCTTTGCGATGAAAATTGTGGAAAATATCGAAGAAAAACCCTTAATTTAGGTGTAAATTTGAATTTGAATTTTTCGAAGCACCCCCCTTACAACATTTTCAAAATTTTTCAAAATTTAGAATATCGATATTTTGACTTAAATTGATAAAGCTAGTCATAAATAGTATAAAATGTCCTTCGAAAAGTCTTTGCGATGAAAATTGTGGAAAATATCGAAGAAAAACCCTTAATTTAGGTGTAAATTTGAATTTGAATTTTTCGAAGCACCCCCCTTACAACATTTTCAAAATTTTTCAAAATTTAGAATTTTGATATTTTGACTTAAGTTGATAGAGGTAGTCATAAGTAGTATAAAATGTCCTTCGAAAAGTCTTTGCGGTGAAAATTGTGGAAAATATCGAAGAAAAACCCTTAATTTAGGTGTAAATTTGAATTTGAATTTTTCGAAGCACCCCCCTTACAACATTTTCAAAATTTTTCAAAATTTAGAATTTTGATATTTTGACTTAAATTGATAAAGCTAGTCATAAGTAGTATAAAATGTCCTTCGAACAGTCTTTACGATGAAAATTGTGGAAAATATCGAAGAAAACCCCTTAATTTAGGTGTAAATTTGAATTTGAATTTTTCGAAGCACCCCCCTTACAACATTTTTAAAATTTTTCAAAATTTAGAATAT
Organism: Zaprionus vittiger; assembly: GCA_018904025.1. Taxonomy (NCBI): domain Eukaryota; kingdom Metazoa; phylum Arthropoda; class Insecta; order Diptera; family Drosophilidae; genus Zaprionus; species Zaprionus vittiger. The sequence goes on along the minus strand of JAEIFQ010000235.1, from coordinate 77,348 downwards.
CGATATTTTGACTTAAATTGATAAAGCTAGTCATAAATAGTATAAAATGTCCTTCGAAAAGTCTTTGCGATGAAAATTGTGGAAAATATCGAAGAAAAACCCTTAATTTAGGTGTAAATTTGAATTTGAATTTTTCGAAGCACCCCCCTTACAACATTTTCAAAATTTTTCAAAATTTAGAATTTTGATATTTTGACTTAAGTTGATAGAGGTAGTCATAAGTAGTATAAAATGTCCTTCGAAAAGTCTTTGCGGTGAAAATTGTGAAAAATATCGAAGAAAAACCCTTAATTTAGGTGTAAATTTGAATTTGAATTTTTCGAAGCACCCCCTTACAACATTTTCAAAATTTTTCAAAATTTAGAATTTCGATATTTTGACTTAAATTGATAAAGCTAGTCATAAATAGTATAAAATGTCCTTCGAAAAGTCTTTGCGATGAAAATTGTGGAAAATATCGAAGAAAAACCCTTAATTTAGGTGTAAATTTGAATTTGAATTTTTCGAAGCACCCCCTTACAACATTTTCAAAATTTTTCAAAATTTAGAATATCGATATTTTGACTTAAATTGATAAAGCTAGTCATAAATAGTATAAAATGTCCTTCGAAAAGTCTTTGCGATGAAAATTGTGGAAAATATCGAAGAAAAACCCTTAATTTAGGTGTAAATTTGAATTTGAATTTTTCGAAGCACCCCCCTTACAACATTTTCAAAATTTTTCAAAATTTAGAATTTCGATATTTTGACTTAAATTGATAAAGCTAGTCATAAATAGTATAAAATGTCCTTCGAAAAGTCTTTGCGATGAAAATTGTGGAAAATATCGAAGAAAAACCCTTAATTTAGGTGTAAATTTGAATTTGAATTTTTCGAAGCACCCCCCTTACAACATTTTCAAAATTTTTCAAAATTTAGAATATCGATATTTTGACTTAAATTGATAAAGCTAGTCATAAATAGTATAAAATGTCCTTCGAAAAGTCTTTGCGATGAAAATTGTGGAAAATATCGAAGAAAAACCCTTAATTTAGGTGTAAATTTGAATTTGAATTTTTCGAAGCACCCCCCTTACAACATTTTCAAAATTTTTCAAAATTTAGAATTTTGATATTTTGACTTAAATTGATAAAGGTAGTCATAAGTAGTATAAAATGTCCTTCGAAAAGTCTTTGCGGTGAAAATTGTGAAAAATATCGAAGAAAAACCCTTAATTTAGGTGTAAATTTGAATTTGAATTTTTCGAAGCACCCCCCTTACAACATTTTCAAAATTTTTCAAAATTTAGAATTTTGATATTTTGACTTAAATTGATAAAGCTAGTCATAAGTAGTATAAAATGTCCTTCGAAAAGTCTTTGCGATGAAAATTGTGGAAAATATCGAAGAAAAACCCTTAATTTAGGTGTAAATTTGAATTTGAATTTTTCGAAGCACCCCCCTTACAACATTTTCAAAATTTTTCAAAATTTAGAATTTCGATATTTTGACTTAAATTGATAAAGCTAGTCATAAATAGTATAAAATGTCCTTCGAAAAGTCTTTGCGATGAAAATTGTGGAAAATATCGAAGAAAAACCCTTAATTTAGGTGTAAATTTGAATTTGAATTTTTCGAAGCACCCCCCTTACAACATTTTCAAAATTTTTCAAAATTTAGAATTTCGATATTTTGACTTAAATTGATAGAGGTAGTCATAAGTAGTATAAAATGTCCTTCAAAAAGTCTTTGCGGTGAAAATTGTGAAAAATATCGAAGAAAAACCCTTAATTTAGGTGTAAATTTGAATTTGAATTTTTCGAAGCACCCCCCTTACAACATTTTCAAAATTTTTCAAAATTTAGAATTTCGATATTTTGACTTAAATTGATAAAGCTAGTCATAAATAGTATAAAATGTCCTTCGAAAAGTCTTTGCGATGAAAATTGTGGAAAATATCGAAGAAAAACCCTTAATTTAGGTGTAAATTTGAATTTGAATTTTTCGAAGCACCCCCCTTACAACATTTTCAAAATTTTTCAAAATTTAGAATTTCGATATTTTGACTTAAATTGATAAAGCTAGTCATAAAAAGTATAAAATGTCCTTCGAAAAGTCTTTGCGATGAAAATTGTGGAAAATATCGAAGAAAAACCCTTAATTTAGGTGTAAATTTGAATTTGAATTTTTCGAAGCACCCCCCTTACAACATTTTCAAAATTTTTCAAAATTTAGAATTTCGATATTTTGACTTAAATTGATAAAGCTAGTCATAAATAGTATAAAATGTCCTTCGAAAAGTCTTTGCGATGAAAATTGTGGAAAATATCGAAGAAAAACCCTTAATTTAGGTGTAAATTTGAATTTGAATTTTTCGAAGCACCCCCCTTACAACATTTTCAAAATTTTTCAAAATTTAGAATTTCGATATTTTGACTTAAATTGATAAAGCTAGTCATAAATAGTATAAAATGTCCTTCGAAAAGCTTTTGCGATGAAAATTGTGGAAAATATCGAAGAAAAACCCTTAATTTAGGTGTACATTTGAATTTGAATTTTTCGAAGCACCCCCCTTACAACATTTTCAAAATTTTTCAAAATTTAGAATATCGATATTTTGACTTAAATTGATAAAGCTAGTCATAAATAGTATAAAATGTCCTTCGAAAAGTCTTTGCGATTAAAATTGTGGAAAATATCGAAGAAAACCCCTTAATTTAGGTGTAAATTTGAATTTGAATTTTTCGAAGCACCCCCCTAACAACATTTTCAAAATTTTTCAAAATTTAGAATTTTGATATTTTGACTTAAATTGATAGAGGTAGTCATAAGTAGTATAAAATGTCCTTCGAAAAGTCTTTGCGATGAAAATTGTGGAAAATATCGAAGAAAAACCCTTAATTTAGGTGTAAATTTGAATTTGAATTTTTCGAAGCACCCCCTTACAACATTTTCAAAATTTTTCAAAATTTAGAATATCGATATTTTGACTTAAATTGATAAAGCTAGTCATAAATAGTATAAAATGTCCTTCGAAAAGTCTTTGCGATGAAAATTGTGGAAAATATCGAAGAAAAACCCTTAATTTAGGTGTAAATTTGAATTTGAATTTTTCGAAGCACCCCCCTACAACATTTTCAAAATTTTTCAAAATTTAGAATTTTGATATTTTGACTTAAGTTGATAGAGGTAGTCATAAGTAGTATAAAATGTCCTTCGAAAAGTCTTTGCGGTGAAAATTGTGAAAAATATCGAAGAAAAACCCTTAATTTAGGTGTAAATTTGAATTTGAATTTTTCGAAGCACCCCCCTTACAACATTTTCAAAATTTTTCAAAATTTAGAATTTTGATATTTTGACTTAAATTGATAAAGCTAGTCATAAGTAGTATAAAATGTCCTTCGAAAAGTCTTTACGATGAAAATTGTGGAAAATATCGAAGAAAACCCCTTAATTTAGGTGTAAATTTGAATTTGAATTTTTCGAAGCACCCCCCTTACAACATTTTCAAAATTTTTCAAAATTTAGAATTTCGATATTTTGACTTAAATTGATAAAGCTAGTCATAAATAGTATAAAATGTCCTTCGAAAAGTCTTTGCGATGAAAATTGTGGAAAATATCGAAGAAAAACCCTTAATTTAGGTGTAAATTTGAATTTGAATTTTTCGAAGCACCCCCTTACAACATTTTCAAAATTTTTCAAAATTTAGAATTTTGATATTTTGACTTAAATTGATAGAGGTAGTCATAAGTAGTATAAAATGTCCTTCGAAAAGTCTTTGCGATGAAAATTGTGAAAAATATCGAAGAAAAACCCTTAATTTAGGTGTAAATTTGAATTTGAATTTTTCGAAGCACCCCCTTACAACATTTTCAAAATTTTTCAAAATTTAGAATATCGATATTTTGACTTAAATTGATAAAGCTAGTCATAAATAGTATAAAATGTCCTTCGAAAAGTCTTTGCGATGAAAATTGTGGAAAATATCGAAGAAAAACCCTTAATTTAGGTGTAAATTTGAATTTGAATTTTTCGAAGCACCCCCCTTACAACATTTTCAAAATTTTTCAAAATTTAGAATTTCGATATTTTGACTTAAATTGATAAAGCTAGTCATAAATAGTATAAAATGTCCTTCGAAAAGTCTTTGCGATGAAAATTGTGGAAAATATCGAAGAAAAACCCTTAATTTAGGTGTAAATTTGAATTTGAATTTTTCGAAGCACCCCCCTTACAACATTTTCAAAATTTTTCAAAATTTAGAATTTTGATATTTTGACTTAAATTGATAGAGGTAGTCATAAGTAGTATAAAATGTCCTTCGAAAAGTCTTTGCGGTGAAAATTGTGAAAAATATCGAAGAAAAACCCTTAATTTAGGTGTAAATTTGAATTTGAATTTTTCGAAGCACCCCCCCTAACAACATTTTCAAAATTTTTCAAAATTTAGAATTTTGATATTTTGACTTAAATTGATAAAGCTAGTCATAAGTAGTATAAAATGTCCTTCGAAAAGTCTTTGCGATGAAAATTGTGGAAAATATCGAAGAAAAACCCTTAATTTAGGTGTAAATTTGAATTTGAATTTTTCGAAGCACCCCCCTTACAACATTTTCAAAATTTTTCAAAATTTAGAATTTTGATATTTTGACTTAAATTGATAGAGGTAGTCATAAGTAGTATAAAATGTCCTTCGAAAAGTCTTTGCGATGAAAATTGTGGAAAATATCGAAGAAAAACCCTTAATTTAGGTGTAAATTTGAATTTGAATTCTTCGAAGCACCCCCCTTACAACATTTTCAAAATTTTTCAAAATTTAGAATTTTGATATTTTGACTTAAGTTGATAGAGGTAGTCATAAGTAGTATAAAATGTCCTTCGAAAAGTCTTTGCGGTGAAAATTGTGAAAAATATCGAAGAAAAACCCTTAATTTAGGTGTAAATTTGAATTTGAATTTTTCGAAGCACCCCCCTTACAACATTTTCAAAATTTTTCAAAATTTTGATATTTTGACTTAAATTGATAAAGCTAGTCATAAGTAGTATAAAATGTCCTTCGAAAAGTCTTTGCGATGAAAATTGTGGAAAATATCGAAGAAAAACCCTTAATTTAGGTGTAAATTTGAATTTGAATTTTTCGAAGCACCCCCCTTACAACATTTTCAAAATTTTTCAAAATTTAGAATTTCGATATTTTGACTTAAATTGATAAAGCTAGTCATAAGTAGTATAAAATGTCCTTCGAACAGTCTTTGCGACGTGAAAAATGTGGAAAATATCGAAGAAAAACCCTTAATTTAGGTGTAAATTTGAATTTAAATTTTTCGAAGCACCCCCCTTACAACATTTTTAAAATTTTTCAAAATTTAGAATTTTGATATTTTGACTTAAATTGATAAAGGTAGTTATAAGTAGTATAAAATGTCTTTCGAAAAGTCTTTGCGATGAAAATTGTGGAAAATATCGAAGAAAAACCCTTAATTTAGGTGTAAATTTGAATTTGAATTTTTCGAAGCACCCCCCTTACAACATTTTCAAAATTTTTCAAAATTTAGAATTTTGATATTTTGACTTAAATTGATAGAGGTAGTCATAAGTAGTATAAAATGTCCTTCGAAAAGTCTTTGCGGTGAAAATTGTGAAAAATATCGAAGAAAAACCCTTAATTTAGGTGTAAATTTGAATTTGAATTTTTCGAAGCACCCCCCTTACAACATTTTCAAAATTTTTCAAAATTTTGATATTTTGACTTAAATTGATAAAGCTAGTCATAAGTAGTATAAAATGTCCTTCGAACAGTCTTTACGATGAAAATTGTGGAAAATATCGAAGAAAAACCCTTAATTTAGGTGTAAATTTGAATTTGAATTTTTCGAAGCACCCCCCTTACAACATTTTCAAAATTTTTCAAAATTTAGAATATCGATATTTTGACTTAAATTGATAAAGCTAGTCATAAATAGTATAAAATGTCCTTCGAAAAGTCTTTGCGATGAAAATTGTGGAAAATATCGAAGAAAACCCCTTAATTTAGGTGTAAATTTGAATTTGAATTTTTCGAAGCACCCCCCTAACAACATTTTCAAAATTTTTCAAAATTTAGAATTTTGATATTTTGACTTAAATTGATAGAGGTAGTCGTAAGTAGTATAAAATGTCCTTCGAAAAGTCTTTGCGATGAAAATTGTGGAAAATATCGAAGAAAAACCCTTAATTTAGGTGTAAATTTGAATTTGAATTTTTCGAAGCACCCCCCTTACAACATTTTCAAAATTTTTCAAAATTTAGAATATCGATATTTTGACTTAAATTGATAAAGCTAGTCATAAATAGTATAAAATGTCCTTCGAAAAGTCTTTGCGATGAAAATTGTGGAAAATATCGAAGAAAAACCCTTAATTTAGTTGTAAATTTGAATTTGAATTTTTCGAAGCACCCCCCTTACAACATTTTCAAAATTTTTCAAAATTTAGAATTTTGATATTTTGACTTAAGTTGATAGAGGTAGTCATAAGTAGTATAAAATGTACTTCGAAAAGTCTTTGCGGTGAAAATTGTGAAAAATATCGAAGAAAAACCCTTAATTTAGGTGTAAATTTGAATTTGAATTTTTCGAAGCACCCCCCTTACAACATTTTCAAAATTTTTCAAAATTTAGAATTTTGATATTTTGACTTAAATTGATAAAGCTAGTCATAAGTAGTATAAAATGTCCTTCGAAAAGTCTTTACGATGAAATTTGTGGAAAATATCGAAGAAAACCCCTTAATTTAGGTGTAAATTTGAATTTGAATTTTTCGAAGCACCCCCCTTACAACATTTTCAAAATTTTTCAAAATTTAGAATATCGATATTTTGACTTAAATTGATAAAGCTAGTCATAAATAGTATAAAATGTCCTTCGAAAAGTCTTTGCGATGAAAATTGTGGAAAATATCGAAGAAAAACCCTTAATTTAGGTGTAAATTTGAATTTGAATTTTTCGAAGCACCCCCCTTACAACATTTTCAAAATTTTTCAAAATTTAGAATTTCGATATTTTGACTTAAATTGATAAAGCTAGTCATAAATAGTATAAAATGTCCTTCGAAAAGTCTTTGCGATGAAAATTGTGGAAAATATCGAAGAAAAACCCTTAATTTAGGTGTAAATTTGAATTTGAATTTTTCGAAGCACCCCCTTACAACATTTTCAAAATTTTTCAAAATTTAGAATTTTGATATTTTGACTTAAATTGATAAAGCTAGTCATAAATAGTATAAAATGTCCTTCGAAAAGTCTTTGCGGTGAAAATTGTGAAAAATATCGAAGAAAAACCCTTAATTTAGGTGTAAATTTGAATTTGAATTTTTCGAAGCACCCCCCTTACAACATTTTCAAAATTTTTCAAAATTTAGAATATCGATATTTTGACTTAAATTGATAAAGCTAGTCATAAATAGTATAAAATGTCCTTCGAAAAGTCTTTGCGATGAAAATTGTGGAAAATATCGAAGAAAAACCCTTAATTTAGGTGTAAATTTGAATTTGAATTTTTCGAAGCACCCCCCTTACAACATTTTCAAAATTTTTCAAAATTTAGAATTTCGATATTTTGACTTAAATTGATAAAGCTAGTCATAAAAAGTATAAAATGTCCTTCGAAAAGTCTTTGCGGTGAAAATTGTGAAAAATATCGAAGAAAAACCCTTAATTTAGGTGTAAATTTGAATTTGAATTTTTCGAAGCACCCCCCTTACAACATTTTCAAAATTTTTCAAAATTTAGAATTTTGATATTTTGACTTAAATTGATAAAGCTAGTCATAAGTAGTATAAAATGTCCTTCGAACAGTCTTTACGATGAAATTTGTGGAAAATATCGAAGAAAACCCCTTAATTTAGGTGTAAATTTGAATTTGAATTTTTCGAAGCACCCCCCTTACAACATTTTCAAAATTTTTCAAAATTTAGAATTTCGATATTTTGACTTAAATTGATAAAGCTAGTCATAAATAGTATAAAATGTCCTTCGAAAAGTCTTTGCGATGAAAATTGTGGAAAATATCGAAGAAAAACCCTTAATTTAGGTGTAAATTTGAATTTGAATTTTTCGAAGCACCCCCCTTACAACATTTTCAAAATTTTTCAAAATTTAGAATTTCGATATTTTGACTTAAATTGATAAAGCTAGTCATAAATAGTATAAAATGTCCTTCGAAAAGTCTTTGCGATGAAAATTGTGGAAAATATCGAAGAAAAACCCTTAATTTAGGTGTAAATTTGAATTTGAATTTTTCGAAGCACCCCCCTTACAACATTTTCAAAATTTTTCAAAATTTAGAATTTTGATATTTTGACTTAAGTTGATAGAGGTAGTCATAAGTAGTATAAAATGTCCTTCAAAAAGTCTTTGCGGTGAAAATTGTGAAAAATATCGAAGAAAAACCCTTAATTTAGGTGTAAATTTGAATTTGAATTTTTCGAAGCACCCCCCTTACAACATTTTAAAAATTTTTCAAAATTTAGAATATCGATATTTTGACTTAAATTGATAAAGCTAGTCATAAATAGTATAAAATGTCCTTCGAAAAGTCTTTGCGATGAAAATTGTGGAAAATATCGAAGAAAAACCCTTAATATAGGTGTAAATTTGAATTTGAATTTTTCGAAGCACCCCCCTTACAACATTTTCAAAATTTTTCAAAATTTAGAATTTCGATATTTTGACTTAAATTGATAAAGCTAGTCATAAAAAGTATAAAATGTCCTTCGAAAAGTCTTTGCGATGAAAATTGTGGAAAATATCGAAGAAAAACCCTTAATTTAGGTGTAAATTTGAATTTGAATTTTTCGAAGCACCCCCCTTACAACATTTTCAAAATTTTTCAAAATTTAGAATTTTGATATTTTGACTTAAGTTGATAGAGGTAGTCATAAGTAGTATAAAATGTCCTTCGAAAAGTCTTTGCGGTGAAAATTGTGAAAAATATCGAAGAAAAACCCTTAATTTAGGTGTAAATTTGAATTTGAATTTTTCGAAGCACCCCCCTAACAACATTTTCAAAATTTTTCAAAATTTAGAATTTTTATATTTTTACTTAAATTGATAAAGCTAGTCATAAGTAGTATAAAATGTCCTTCGAAAAGTCTTTGCGATGAAAAATGTGGAAAATATCGAAGAAAAACCCTTAATTTAGGTGTAAATTTGAATTTGAATTTTTCGAAGCACCCCCCTTACAACATTTTCAAAATTTTTCAAAATTTAGAATTTCGATATTTTGACTTAAATTGATAAAGCTAGTCATAAAAAGTATAAAATGTCCTTCGAAAAGTCTTTGCGATGAAAATTGTGGAAAATATCGAAGAAAAACCCTTAATTTAGGTGTAAATTTGAATTTGAATTTTTCGAAGCACCCCCCTTACAACATTTTCAAAATTTTTCAAAATTTAGAATTTTGATATTTTGACTTAAGTTGATAGAGGTAGTCATAAGTAGTATAAAATGTCCTTCGAAAAGTCTTTGCGGTGAAAATTGTGAAAAATATCGAAGAAAAACCCTTAATTTAGGTGTAAATTTGAATTTGAATTTTTCGAAGCATCCCCCTTACAACATTTTCAAAATTTTTCAAAATTTAGAATATCGATATTTTGACTTAAATTGATAAAGCTAGTCATAAATAGTATAAAATGTCCTTCGAAAAGTCTTTGCGATGAAAATTGTGGAAAATATCGAAGAAAAACCCTTAATTTAGGTGTAAATTTGAATTTGAATTTTTCGAAGCACCCCCCTTACAACATTTTCAAAATTTTTCAAAATTTAGAATTTCGATATTTTGACTTAAATTGATAAAGCTAGTCATAAATAGTATAAAATGTCCTTCGAAAAGTCTTTGCGGTGAAAATTGTGGAAAATATCGAAGAAAAACCCTTAATTTAGGTGTAAATTTGAATTTGAATTTTTCGAAGCACCCCCCTTACAACATTTTCAAAATTTTTCAAAATTTAGAATTTCGATATTTTGACTTAAATTGATAAAGCTAGTCATAAATAGTATAAAATGTCCTTCGAAAAGTCTTTGCGGTCAAAATTGTGGAAAATATCGAAGAAAAACCCTTAATTTAATTTGAATTTTTCGAAGCACCCCCCTTACAACATTTTCAAAATTTTTCAAAATTTAGAATATCGATATTTTGACTTAAATTGATAAAGCTAGTCATAAATAGTATAAAATGTCCTTCGAAAAGTCTTTGCGATGAAAATTGTGGAAAATATCGAAGAAAAACCCTTAATTTAGGTGTAAATTTGAATTTGAATTTTTCGAAGCACCCCCCTTACAACATTTTCAAAATTTTTCAAAATTTAGAATATCGATATTTTGACTTAAATTGATAAAGCTAGTCATAAATAGTATAAAATGTCCTTCGAAAAGTCTTTGCGATGAAAATTGTGGAAAATATCGAAGAAAACCCCTTAATTTAGGTGAAAATTTGTGATAAAGCACCCCCCTTACAACATTTTCAAAATTTTTCAAAATTTAGAATTTTGATATTTTGACTTAAATTGATAGAGGTAGTCATAAGTAGTATAAAATGTCCTTCAAAAAGTCTTTGCGGTGAAAATTGTGAAAAATATCGAAGAAAAACCCTTAATTTAGGTGTAAATTTGAATTTGAATTTTTCGAAGCACCCCCCTTACAACATTTTCAAAATTTTTCAAAATTTGAAATTTCGATATTTTGACTTAAGTTGATAGAGGTAGTCATAAGTAGTATAAAATGTCCTTCGAAAAGTCTTTGCGGTGAAAATTGTGAAAAATATCGAAGAAAAACCCTTAATTTAGGTGTAAATTTGAATTTGAATTTTTCGAAGCACCCCCCTTACAACATTTTCAAAATTTTTCAAAATGTAGAATTTTGATATTTTGACTTAAATTGATAGAGGTAGTCATAAGTAGTATAAAATGTCCTTCGAAAAGTCTTTGCGATGAAAATTGTGGAAAATATCGAAGAAAAACGCTTAATTTAGGTGTAAATTTGAATTTGAATTTTTCGAAGCACCCCCCTTACAACATTTTCAAAATTTTTCAAAATTTGAAATTTCGATATTTTGACTTAAGTTGATAGAGGTAGTCATAAGTAGTATAAAATGTCCTTCGAAAAGTCTTTGCGGTGAAAATTGTGAAAAATATCGAAGAAAAACCCTTAATTTAGGTGTAAATTTGAATTTGAATTTTTCGAAGCACCCCCCTTACAACACTTTCAAAATTTTTCAAAATTTAGAATTTCGATATTTTGACTTAAATTGATAAAGCTAGTCATAAATAGTATAAAATTTCCTTCGAAAAGTCTTTGCGGTGAAAATTGTGGAAAATATCGAAGAAAAACCCTTAATTTAGGTGTAAATTTGAATTTGAATTTTTCGAAGCACCCCCCTTACAACATTTTCAAAATTTTTCAAAATTTAGAATTTCGATATTTTGACTTAAATTGATAAAGCTAGTCATAAATAGTATAAAATGTCCTTCGTAAAGTCTTTGCGATGAAAATAGTGGAAAATATCGAAGAAAAACCCTTAATTTAGGTGTAAATTTGAATTTGAATTTTTCGAAGCACCCCCCTTACAACATTTTCAAAATTTTTCAAAATTTAGAATTTTGATATTTTGACTTAAGTTGATAGAGGTAGTCATAAGTAGTATAAAATGTCCTTCGAAAAGTCTTTGCGGTGAAAATTGTGAAAAATATCGAAGAAAAACCCTTAATTTAGGTGTAAATTTGAATTTGAATTTTTCGAAGCACCCCCCTTACAACATTTTCAAAATTTTTCAAAATTTAGAATTTTGATATTTTGACTTAAATTGATAAAGCTAGTCATAAGTAGTATAAAATGTCCTTCAAATAGTCTTTACGATGAAATTTGTGGAAAATATCGAAGAAAACCCCTTAATATAGGTGTAAATTTGAATTTGAATTTTTCGAAGCACCCCCCTTACAACATTTTTAAAATTTTTCAAAATTTAGAATATCGATATTTTGACTTAAATTGATAAAGCTAGTCATAAATAGTATAAAATGTCCTTCGAAAAGTCTTTGCGATGAAAATTGTGGAAAATATCGAAGAAAAACGCTTAATTTAGGTGTAAATATGAATTTGAATTTTTCGAAGCACCCCCCTTACAACATTTTCAAAATTTTTCAAAATTTAGCATTTTGATATTTTGACTTAAATTGATAGAGGTAGTCATAAGTAGTATAAAATGTCCTTCGAAAAGTCTTTGCGGTGAAAATTGTGAAAAATATCGAAGAAAAACCCTTAATTTAGGTGTAAATTTGAATTTGAATTTTTCGAAGCACCCCCCTTACAACATTTTCAAAATTTTTCAAAATTTAGAATTTCGATATTTTGACTTAAATTGATAAAGCTAGTCATAAATAGTATAAAATTTCCTTCGAAAAGTCTTTGCGGTGAAAATTGTGGAAAATATCGAAGAAAAACCCTTAATTTAGGTGTAAATTTGAATTTGAATTTTTCGAAGCACCCCCCTTACAACATTTTCAAAATTTTTCAAAATTTAGAATTTCGATATTTTGACTTAAATTGATAAAGCTAGTCATAAATAGTATAAAATGTCCTTCGAAAAGTCTTTGCGATGAAAATTGTGGAAAATATCGAAGAAAAACCCTTAATTTAGGTGTAAATTTGAATTTGAATTTTTCGAAGCACCCCCCTTACAACATTTTCAAAATTTTTCAAAATTTAGAATTTTGGTATTTTGACTTAAGTTGATAGAGGTAGTCATAAGTAGTATAAAATGTCCTTCGAAAAGTCTTTGCGGTGAAAATTGTGAAAAATATCGAAGAAAAACCCTTAATTTAGGTGTAAATTTGAATTTGAATTTTTCGAAGCACCCCCCTTACAACATTTTCAAAATTTTTCAAAATTTAGAATTTTGATATTTTGACTTAAATTGATAAAGCTAGTCATAAGTAGTATAAAATGTCCTTCAAAAAGTCTTTACGATGAAATTTGTGGAAAATATCGAAGAAAACCCCTTAATTTAGGTGTAAATTTGAATTTGAATTTTTCGAAGCACCCCCCTTACAACATTTTCAAAATTTTTCAAAATTTAGAATTTCGATATTTTGACTTAAATTGATAAAGCTAGTCATAAATAGTATAAAATGTCCTTCGAAAAGTCTTTGCGATGAAAATTGTGAAAAATATCGAAGAAAAACCCTTAATTTAGGTGTAAATTTGAATTTGAATTTTTCGAAGCACCCCCCTTACAACATTTTCAAAATTTTTCAAAATTAAGAATTTTGATATTTTGACTTAAGTTGATAGAGGTAGTCATAAGTAGTATAAAATGTCCTTCAAAAAGTCTTTGCGGTGAAAATTGTGAAAAATATCGAAGAAAAACCCTTAATTTAGGTGTAAATTTGAATTTGAATTTTTCGAAGCACCCCCCTTACAACATTTTCAAAATTTTTCAAAATTTAGAATTTTGATATTTTGACTTAAATTGATAAATTGATAAGTAGTATAAAATGTCCTTCGAAAAGTCTTTGCGATGAAAATTGTAGAAAATATCGAAGAAAAACCCTTAATTTAGGTGTAAATTTGAATTTGAATTTTTCGAAGCACCCCCCTTACAACATTTTCAAAATTTTTCAAAATTTAGAATATCGATATTTTGACTTAAATTGATAAAGCTAGTCATAAATAGTATAAAATGTCCTTCGAAAAGTCTTTGCGATGAAAATTGTGGAAAATATTGAAGAAAAACCCTTAATATAGGTGTAAATTTGAATTTGAATTTTTCGAAGCACCCCCCTTACAACATTTTCAAAATTTTTCAAAATTTAGAATTTCGATATTTTGACTTAAATTGATAAAGCTAGTCATAAGTAGTATAAAATGTCCTTCGAAAAGTCTTTGCGATGAAAATTGTGGAAAATATGGAAGAAAAACCCTTAATTTAGGTGTAAATTTGAATTTGAATTTTTCGAAGCACCCCCGTTACAACATTTTCAAAATTTTTCAAAACTTAGAATTTTGATATTTTGACTTAAGTTGATAGAGGTAGTCATAAGTAGTATAAAATGTCCTTCGAAAAGTCTTTGCGGTGAAAATTGTGAAAAATATCGAAGAAAAACCCTTAATTTAGGTGTAAATTTGAATTTGAATTTTTCGAAGCACCCCCCTTACAACATTTTCAAAATTTTTCAAAATTTAGAATTTTGATATTTTGACTTAAATTGATAAAGCTAGTCATAAGTAGTATAAAATGTCCTTCGAACAGTCTTTACGATGAAAAATGTGGAAAATATCGAAGAAAAACCCTTAATTTAGGTGTAAATTTGAATTTAAATTTTTCGAAGCACCCCCCTTACAACATTTTTAAAATTTTTCAAAATTTAGAATTTTGATATTTTGACTTAAATTGATAAAGGTAGTTATAAGTAGTATAAAATGTCCTTCGAAAAGTCTTTGCGATGAAAATTGTGGAAAATATCGAAGAAAAACCCTTAATTTAGGTGTAAATTTGAATTTGAATTTTTCGAAGCACCCCCCTTACAACATTTTCAAAATTTTTCAAAATTTAGAATTTCGATATTTTGACTTAAATTGATAAAGCTAGTCATAAATAGTATAAAATGTCCTTCGAAAAGTCTTTGCGGTGAAAATTGTGGAAAATATCGAAGAAAAACCCTTAATTTAGGTGTAAATTTGAATTTGAATTTTTCGAAGCACCCCCCTTACAACATTTTCAAAATTTAGAATTTCGATATTTTGACTGAAATTGATAAAGCTAGTCATAAATAGTATAAAATGTCCTTCGAAAAGTCTTTGCGATGAAAATTGTGGAAAATATCAAAGAAAAACCCTTAATTTAGGTGTAAATTTGAATTTGAATTTTTCGAAGCACCCCCCTTACAACATTTTCAAAATTTTTCAAAATTTAGAATTTTGATATTTTGACTTAAATTGATAGAGGTAGTCATAAGTAGTATAAAATGTCCTTCGAAAAGTCTTTGCGATGAAAATTGTGGAAAATATCGAAGAAAAACCCTTAATTTAGGTGTAAATTTGAATTTGAATTTTTCGAAGCAACCCCCTTACAACATTTTCAAAATTTTTCAAAATTTGAAATTTCGATATTTTGACTTAAGTTGATAGAGGTAGTCATAAGTAGTATAAAATGTCCTTCGAAAAGTCTTTGCGGTGAAAATTGTGAAAAATATCGAAGAAAAACCCTTAATTTAGGTGTAAATTTGAATTTGAATTTTTCGAAGCACCCCCTTACAACATTTTCAAAATTTTTCAAAATTTAGAATTTCGATATTTTGACTTAAATTGATAAAGCTAGTCATAAATAGTATAAAATTTCCTTCGAAAAGTCTTCGCGGTGAAAATTGTGGAAAATATCGAAGAAAAACCCTTAATTTAGGTGTAAATTTGAATTTGAATTTTTCGAAGCACCCCCCTTACAACATTTTCAAAATTTAGAATTTCGATATTTTGACTTAAATTGATAAAGCTAGTCATAAATAGTATAAAATGTCCTTCGTAAAGTCTATGCGATGAAAATAGTGGAAAATATCGAAGAAAAACCCTTAATTTAGGTGTAAATTTGAATTTGAATTTTTCGAAGCACCCCCCTTACAACATTTTCAAAATTTTTCAAAATTTAGAATTTTGATATTTTGACTTAAGTTGATAGAGGTAGTCATAAGTAGTATAAAATGTCCTTCCAAAAGTCTTTGCGATGAAAATTGTGGAAAATATCGAAGAAAAACCCTTAATTTAGGTGTAAATTTGAATTTGAATTTTTCGAAGCATCCCCCTTACAACATTTTCAAAATTTTTCAAAATTTAGAATATCGATATTTTGACTTAAATTGATAAAGCTAGTCATAAATAGTATAAAATGTCCTTCGAAAAGTCTTTGCGATGAAAATTGTGGAAAATATCGAAGAAAAACCCTTAATTTAGGTGTAAATTTGAATTTGAATTTTTCGAAGCAACCCCCTGACAACATTTTCAAAATTTTTCAAAATTTGAAATTTCGATATTTTGACTTAAGTTGATAGAGGTAGTCATAAGTAGTATAAAATGTCCTTCGAAAAGTCTTTGCGGTGAAAATTGTGAAAAATATCGAAGAAAAACCCTTAATTTAGGTGTAAATTTGAATTTGAATTTTTCGAAGCACCCCCCTTACAACATTTTCAAAATTTTTCAAAATTTAGAATTTCGATATTTTGACTTAAATTGATAAAGCTAGTCATAAATAGTATAAAATTTCCTTCG
The DNA here is from genome assembly GCA_018904025.1 of Zaprionus vittiger. Classification (NCBI taxonomy): domain Eukaryota; kingdom Metazoa; phylum Arthropoda; class Insecta; order Diptera; family Drosophilidae; genus Zaprionus; species Zaprionus vittiger. Next base: position 61,078 of record JAEIFQ010000235.1, on the reverse strand, counting down.
AAAAGTCTTCGCGGTGAAAATTGTGCAAAATATCGAAGAAAAACCCTTAAATTTGGTGTAAATTTGAATTTGAATTTTTCGAAGCATCCCCCTTACAACATTTTCAAAATTTAGAATATCGATATGATGACTTAAATTGATAAAGCTAGTCATAAATAGTATAAAATGTCCTTCGAAAAGTCTTTGCGATGAAAATTGTGGAAAATATCGAAGAAAAACCCTTAATTTAGGTGTAAATTTGAATTTGAATTTTTCGAAGCACCCGCCTTACAACATTTTCAAAATTTTCAAAATTTAGAATTTCGATATTTTGACTTAAATTGATAAAGCTAGTCATAAGTAGTATAAAATGTCCTTCGAAAAGTCTTTTTGGTGAAAATTGTGGAAAATATCGAAGAAAAACCCTTAATTTAGGTGTAAATTTGAATTTGAATTTTTCGAAGCACCCCCCTTACAACATTTTCAAAATTTTTCAAAATTTAGAATTTCGATATTTTGACTTAAATTGATAAAGCTAGTCATAAATAGTATAAAATTTCCTTCGAAAAGTCTTCGCGGTGAAAATTGTGGAAAATATCGAAGAAAAACCCTTAATTTAGGTGTAAATTTGAATTTGAATTTTTCGAAGCACCCCCCTTACAACATTTTCAAAATTTAGAATTTCGATATTTTGACTTAAATTGATAAAGCTAGTCATAAATAGTATAAAATGTCCTTCGTAAAGTCTATGCGATGAAAATAGTGGAAAATATCGAAGAAAAACCCTTAATTTAGGTGTAAATTTGAATTTGAATTTTTCGAAGCACCCCCCTTACAACATTTTCAAAATTTTTCAAAATTTAGAATTTTGATATTTTGACTTAAGTTGATAGAGGTAGTCATAAGTAGTATAAAATGTCCTTCCAAAAGTCTTTGCGATGAAAATTGTGGAAAATATCGAAGAAAAACCCTTAATTTAGGTGTAAATTTGAATTTGAATTTTTCGAAGCATCCCCCTTACAACATTTTCAAAATTTTTCAAAATTTAGAATATCGATATTTTGACTTAAATTGATAAAGCTAGTCATAAATAGTATAAAATAACCTTCGAAAAGTCTTTGCGATGAAAATTGTGGAAAATATCGAAGAAAAACCCTTAATTTAGGTGTAAATTTGAATTTGAATTTTTTGAAGCACCCCCCTTACAACATTTTCAAAATTTTTCAAAATTTAGAATTTCGATATTTTGACTTAAATTGATAAAGCTAGTCATAAATAGTATAAAATGTCCTTCGAAAAGTCTTTGCGGTGAAAATTGTGGAAAATATCGAAGAAAAACCCTTAATTTAGGTGTAAATTTGAATTTGAATTTTTCGAAGCACCCCCCTTACAACATTTTCAAAATTTTTAAAATTTAGAATTTCGATATTTTGACTTAAATTGATAAAGCTAGACATAAATAGTATAAAATGTCCTTCCAAAAGTCTTTACGATGAAAATTGTGGAAAATATCGAAGAAAAACCCTTAATTTAGGTGTAAATTTGAATTTGAATTTTTCGAAGCACCCCCCTTACAACATTTTTAAAATTTTTCAAAATTTAGAATTTTGATATTTTGACTTAAATTGATAGAGGTAGTTATAAGTAGTATAAAATGTCCTTCGAAAAGTCTTTGCGATGAAAATTGTGGAAAATATCGAAGAAAAACCCTTAATTTAGGTGTAAATTTGAATTTTAATTTTTCGAAGCACCCCCCTTACAACATTTTCAAAATTTTTCAAAATTTAGAATTTCGATATTTTGACTTAAATTGATAAAGCTAGTCATAAATAGTATAAAATGTCCTTCGAAAAGTCTTTGCGGTCAAAATTGTGGAAAATATCGAAGAAAAAACCTTAATTTAGGTGTAAATTTGAATTTGAATTTTTCGAAGCACCCCCCTTACAACATTTTCAAAATTTTTCAAAATTTAGAATTTCGATATTTTGACTTAAATTGATAAAGCTAGTCATAAATAGTATAAAATGTCCTTCGAAAAGTCTTTGCGATGAAAATTGTTGAAAATATCGAAGAAAAACCCTTAATTTAGGTGTAAATTTGAATTTGAATTTTTCGAAGCACCCCCCTTACAACATTTTCAAAATTTTTCAAAATTTAGAATTTTGATATTTTGACTTAAGTTGATAGAGGTAGTCATAAGTAGTATAAAATGTCCTTCAAAAAGTCTTTGCGGTGAAACTTGCGAAAAATATCGAAGAAAAACCCTTAATTTAGGTGTAAATTTGAATTTGAATTTTTCGAAGCACCCCCCTTACAACATTTTCAAAATTTTTCAAAATTTAGCATTTTGATATTTTGACTTAAATTGATAGAGGTAGTCATAAGTAGTATAAAATGTCCTTCGAAAAGTCTTTGCGATGAAAATTGTGGAAAATATCGAAGAAAAACGCTTAATTTAGGTGTAAATTTAAATTTGAATTTTTCGAAGCACCCCCCTTACAACATTTTCAAAATTTTTCAAAATTTGAAATTTCGATATTTTGACTTAAGTTGATAGAGGTAGTCATAAGTAGTATAAAATGTCCTTCGAAAAGTCTTTGCGGTGAAAATTGTGAAAAATATCGAAGAAAAACCCTTAATTTAGCTGTAAATTTGAATTTGAATTTTTCGAAGCACCCCCCTTACAACATTTTCAAAATTTTTCAAAATTTAGAATTTCGATATTTTGACTTAAATTGATAAAGCTAGTCATAAGTAGTATAAAATGTCCTTCGAACAGTCTTTACGATAAAAATTGTGGAAAATATCGAAGAAAAACCCTTAATTTAGGTGTAAATTTGAATTTGAATTTTTCGAAGCACACCCCTTACAACATTTTCAAAATTTTTCAAAATTTAGAATATCGATATTTTGACTTAAATATATAAAGCTAGACATAAATAGTATAAAATGTCCTTCCAAAAGTCTTTGCGATGAAAATTGTGGAAAATATCGAAGAAAAACCCTTAATTTAGGTGTAAATTTGAATTTGAATTTTTCGAAGCATCCCCCTTACAACATTTTCAAAATTTAGAATATCGATATTTTGACTTAAATTGATAAAGCTAGTCATAAATAGTAGAAAATGTCCTTCGAAAAGTCTTTGCGATGAAAATTGTGGAAAATATCGAAGAAAAACCCTTAATTTAGGTGTAAATTTGAATTTGAATTTTTCGAAGCACCCCCCTTACAACATTTTCAAAATTTTTCAAAATTTAGAATTTCGATATTTTGACTTAAATTGATAAAGCTAGTCATAAATAGTATAAAATGTCCTTCGAAAAGTCTTTGCGGTGAAAATTGTGGAAAATATCGAAGAAAAACCCTTAATTTAGGTGTAAATTTGAATTTGAATTTTTCGAAGCACCCCCCTTACAACATTTTCAAAATTTTTCAAAATTTAGAATTTCGATATTTTGACTTAAATTGATAAAGCTAGTCATAAATAGTATAAAATGTCCTTTGAAAAGTCTTTGCGATTGTGGAAAATATCGAAGAAAAACCCTTAATTTAGGTGTAAATTTGAATTTGAATTTTTCGAAGCACCCCCCTTACAACATTTTCAAAATTTTTCAAAATTAAGAATTTTGATATTTTGACTTAAGTTGATAGAGGTAGTCATAAGTAGTATAAAATGTCCTTCAAAAAGTCTTTGCGGTGAAAATTGTGAAAAATATCGAAGAAAAACCCTTAATTTAGGTGTAAATTTGAATTTAAATTTTTCGAAGCACCCCCCTTACAACATTTTCAAAATTTAGAATTTTGATATTTTGACTTAAATTGATAGAGGTAGTCATAAGTAGTATAAAATGTCCTTCGAAAAGTCTTTGCGGTGAAAATTGTGGAAAATATCGAAGAAAAACCCTTAATTTAGGTGTAAATTTGAATTTGAATTTTTTGAAGCACCCCCCTTACAACATTTTCAAAATTTTTCAAAATTTAGAATTTCGATATTTTGACTTAAATTGATAAAGCTAGTCATAAATAGTATAAAATGTCCTTCGAAAAGTCTTTACGATGAAAATTGTGGAAAATATCGAAGAAAAACCCTTAATTTAGGTGTAAATTTGAATTTGAATTCTTCGAAGCACCCCCCTTACAACATTTTCAAAATTTTTCAAAATTTAGAATTTTGATATTTTGACTTAAGTTGATAGAGGTAGTCATAAGTAGTATAAAATGTCCTTCGAAAAGTCTTTGCGATGAAAATTGTGAAAAATATCGAAGAAAAACCCTTAATTTAGGTGTAAATTTGAATTTGAATTTTTCGAAGCACCCCCCTTACAACATTTTCAAAATTTTTCAAAATTTAGAATTTTGATATTTTGACTTAAATTGATAAAGCTGTCATAAGTAGTATAAAATGTCCTTCGAACAGTCTTTACGATGAAAATTGTGGAAAATATCGAAGAAAAACCCTTAATTTAGGTGTAAATTTGAATTTGAATTTTTCGAAGCACCCCCCTTACAACATTTTCAAAATTTAGAATTTTGATATTTTGACTTAAATTGATAAAGCTAGTCATAAGTAGTATAAAATGTCCTTCGAACAGTCTTTACGATGAAAATTGTGGAAAATATCGAAGAAAAACCCTTAATTTAGGTGTAAATTTGAATTTGAATTTTTCGAAGCACCCCCCTTACAAGATTTTCAAAATTTTTCAAAATTTAGAATATCGATATTTTGACTTAAATTGATAAAGCTAGTCATAAATAGTATAAAATGTCCTTCGAAAAGTCTTTGCGATGAAAATTGTGGAAAATATCGAAGAAAAACCCTTAATTTAGGTGTAAATTTGAATTTGAATTTTTCGAAGCATCCCCCTTACAACATTTTCAAAATTTTTCAAAATTTAGAATATCGATATTTTGACTTAAATTGATAAAGCTAGTCATAAATAGTATAAAATGTCCTTCGAAAAGTCTTTGCGATGAAAATTGTGGAAAATATCGAAGAAAAACCCTTAATTTAGGTGTAAATTTGAATTTGAATTTTTCGAAGCACCCCCCTTACAACATTTTCAAAATTTTTCAAAACTTAGAATTTCGATATTTTGACTTAAATTGATAAAGCTAGTCATAAATAGTATAAAATGTCCTTCAAAAAGTCTTTGCGGTGAAAATTGTGGAAAATATCGAAGAAAAATCCTTAATTTAGGTGTAAATTTGAATTTGAATTTTTCGAAGCACCTCCTTACAACATTTTCAAAATTTTTCAAAATTTAGAATTTCGATATTTTGACTTAAATTGATAAAGCTAGTCATAAATAGTATAAAATGTCCTTCGAAAAGTCTTTGCGATGAAAATTGTGGAAAATATCGAAGAGAAACCCTTAATTTAGGTGTAAATTTGTGATAAAGCACCCCCCTTACAACATTTTCAAAATTTTTCAAAATTTAGAATTTTGATATTTTGACTTAAATTGATAGAGGTAGTCATAAGTAGTATAAAATGTCCTTCGAAAAGTCTTTGCGATGAAAATTGTGGAAAATATCGAAGAAAAACCCTTAATTTAGGTGTAAATTTGAATTTGAATCTTTCGAAGCACCCCCCTTACAACATTTTCAAAATTTTTCAAAATTTAGAATATCGATATTTTGACTTAAACTGATAAAGCTAGTCATAAATAGTATAAAATGTCCTTCGAAAAGTCTTTGCGATGAAAATTGTGGAAAATATCGAAGAAAAACCCTTAATTTAGGTGTAAATTTGAATTTGAAGTTTTCGAAGCACCCCCCTTACAACATTTTCAAAATTTTTCAAAATTTAGAATTTCGATATTTTGACTTAAATTGATAAAGCTAGTCATAAATAGTATAAAATGTCCTTCGAAAAGTCTTTACGATGAAAATTGTGGAAAATATCGAAGAAAAACCCTTAATTTAGGTGTAAATTTGAATTTGAATTTTTCGAAGCACCCCCCTTACAACATTTTCAAAATTTTTCAAAATTTAGAATTTCGATATTTTGACTTAAATTTATAAAGCTAGTCATAAATAGTATAAAATGTCCTTCGAAAAGTCTTTGCGGTGAAAATTGTGGAAAATATCGAAGAAAAACCCTTAATTTAGGTGTAAATTTGAATTTGAATTTTTCGAAGCACCCCCCTTACAACATTTTCAAAATTTTTCAAAATTTAGAATTTCGATATTTTGACTTTAATTGATAAAGCTAGTCATAAATAGTATAAAATGTCCTTCGAAAAGTCTTTGCGATGAAAATTGTGGAAAATATCAAAGAAAAACCCTTAATTTAGAAGTAAATTTGAATTTGAATTTTTCGAAGCACCCCCCTTACAACATTTTCAAAAATTTTCAAAATTTAGAATTTCGATATTTTGACTTAAATTGATAAAGCTAATCATAAATAGTATAAAATTTCCTTCGAAAAGTCTTTGCGGTGAAAATTGTGGAAAATATCGAAGAAAAACCCTTAATTTAGGTGTAAATTTGAATTTGAATTTTTCGAAGCACCCCCCTTACAACATTTTCAAAATTTTTCAAAATTTAGAATTTTGATATTTTGACTTCAATTGATAAAGCTAGTCATAAGTAGTATAAAATGTCCTTCGAAAAGTCTTTACGATGAAAATTGTGGAAAATATCGAAGAAAAACCCTTAATTTAGGTGTAAATTTGAATTTGAATTTTTCGAACATTTTCAAAATTTTTCAAAATTTAGAATATCGATATTTTGACTTAAATTGATAAAGCTAGTCATAAATAGTATAAAATGTCCTTCGAAAAGTCTTTGCGATGAAAATTGTGGAAAATATCGAAGAAAAACCCTTAATTTAGGTGTAAATTTGAATTTGAATTTTTCGAAGCATCCCCCTTACAACATTTTCAAAATTTTTCAAAATTTAGAATATCGATATTTTGACTTAAATTGATAAAGCTAGTCATAAATAGTATAAAATGTCCTTCGAAAAGTCTTTACGATGAAAATTGTGGAAAATATCGAAGAAAAACCCTTAATTTAGGTGTAAATTTGAATTTGAATTTTTCGAAGCACCCCCCTTACAACATTTTCAAAATTTTTCAAAACTTAGAATTTCGATATTTTGACTTAAATTGATAAAGCTAGTCATAAATAGTATAAAATGTCCTTCAAAAAGTCTTTGCGGTGAAAATTGTGGAAAATATCGAAGAAAAACCCTTAATTTAGGTGTAAATTTGAATTTAAATTTTTCGAAGCACCTCCTTACAACATTTTCAAAATTTTTCAAAATTTAGAATTTCGATATTTTGACTTAAATTGATAAAGCTAGTCATAAATAGTATAAAATGTCCTTCGAAAAGTCTTTGCGATGAAAATTGTGGAAAATATCGAAGAAGAACCCTTAATTTAGGTGTAAATTTGAGATAAAGCACCCCCCTTACAACATTTTCAAAATTTTTCAAAATTTAGAATTTTGATATTTTGACTTAAGTTGATAGAGGTAGTCATAAGTAGTATAAAATGTCCTTCAAAAAGTCTTTGCGGTGAAAATTGTGAAAAATATCGAAGAAAAACCCTTAATTTAGGTGTAAATTTGAATTTGAATTTTTCGAAGCACCCCCCTTACAACATTTTCAAAATTTTTCAAAATTTAGAATTTTGATATTTTGACTTAAATTGATAGAGGTAGTCATAAGTAGTATAAAATGTCCTTCGAAAAGTCTTTGCGATGAAAATTGTGGAAAATATCGAAGAAAAACCCTTAATTTAGGTGTAAATTTGAATTTGAATTTTTCGAAGCATCCCCCTTACAACATTTTCAAAATTTTTCAAAATTTAGAATATCGATATTTTGACTTAAATTGATAAAGCTAGTCATAAATAGTATAAAATGTCCTTCGAAAAGTCTTTACGATGAAAATTGTGGAAAATATCGAAGAAAAACCCTTAATTTAGGTGTAAATTTGAATTTGAATTTTTCGAAGCACCCCCCTTACAACATTTTCAAAATGTTTCAAAATTTAGAATTTCGATATTTTGACTTAAGTTGATAGAGGTAGTCATAAGTAGTATAAAATGTCCTTCGAAAAGTCTTTGCGGTGAAAATTGTGGAAAATATCGAAGAAAAACCCTTAATTTAGGTGTAAATTTGAATTTGAATTTTTCGAAGCACCCCCCTTACAACATTTTCAAAATTTTTCAAAATTTAGAATATCGATATTTTGACTTAAATTGATAAAGCTAGTCATAAGTAGTATAAAATGTCCTTCGAACAGTCTTTACGATGAAAATTGTGGAAAATATCGAAGAAAAACCCTTAATTTAGGTGTAAATTTGAATTTGAATTTTTCGAAGCACCCCCCTTACAACATTTTCAAAATTTTTCAAAATTTAGAATTTTGATATTTTGACTTAAATTGATAAAGCTAGTCATAAGTAGTATAAAATGTCCTTCGAACAGTCTTTACGGTGAAAATTGTGGAAAATATCGAAGAAAAACCCTTAATTTAGGTGTAAATTTGAATTTGAATTTTTCGAAGCACCCCCTTACAACATTTTCAAAATTTTTCAAAATTTAGAATTTCTATATTTTGACTTAAATTGATAAAGCTAGTCATAAATAGTATAAAATGTCCTTCGAAAAGTCTTTACGATGAAAATTGTGGAAAATATCGAAAAAAAACCCTTAATTTAGGTGTAAATTTGAATTTGAATTTTTCGAAGCACCCCCCTTACAACATTTTCAAAATTTTTCAAAACTTAGAATTTCGATATTTTGACTTAAATTGATAAAGCTAGTCATAAATAGTATAAAATGTCCTTCAAAAAGTCTTTGCGGTGAAAATTGTGGAAAATATCGAAGAAAAACCCTTAATTTAGGTGTAAATTTGAATTTGAATTTTTCGAAGCACCTCCTTACAACATTTTCAAAATTTTTCAAAATTTAGAATTTCGATATTTTGACTTAAATTGATAAAGCTAGTCATAAATAGTATAAAATGTCCTTCGAAAAGTCTTTGCGATGAAAATTGTGGAAAATATCGAAGAGAAACCCTTAATTTAGGTGTAAATTTGTGATAAAGCACCCCCCTTACAACATTTTCAAAATTTTTCAAAATTTAGAATTTTGATATTTTGACTTAAGTTGATAGAGGTAGTCATAAGTAGTATAAAATGTCCTTCAAAAAGTCTTTGCGGTGAAAATTGTGAAAAATATCGAAGAAAAACCCTTAATTTAGGTGTAAATTTGAATTTGAATTTTTCGAAGCACCCCCCTTACAAAATTTTCAAAATTTTTCAAAATTTATAATTTTGATATTTTGACTTAAATTGATAGAGGTAGTCATAAGTAGTATAAAATGTCCTTCGAAAAGTCTTTGCGATGAAAATTGTGGAAAATATCGAAGAAAAACCCTTAATTTAGGTGTAAATTTGAATTTGAATTTTTTAAAGCACCCCCCTTACAACATTTTCAAAATTTTTCAAAATTTAGAATTTCGATATTTTGACTTAAATTGATAAAGCTAGTCATAAATAGTATAAAATGTCCTTCGAAAAGTCTTTGCGATGAAAATTGTGGAAAATATCGAAGAAAAACCCTTAATTTAGGTGTAAATTTGAATTTGAATTCTTCGAAGCACCCCCCTTACAACATTTTCAAAATTTTTCAAAATTTAGAATTTTGATATTTTGACTTAAATTGATAGAGGTAGTCATAAGTAGTATAAAATGTCCTTCGAAAAGTCTTTGCGGTGAAAATTGTGAAAAATATCGAAGAAAAACCCTTAATTTAGGTGTAAATTTGAATTTGAATTTTTCGAAGCACCCCCCTTACAACATTTTCAAAATTTTTCAAAATTTAGAATTTCGATATTTTGACTTAAATTGATAAAGCTAGTCATAAATAGTATAAAATGTCCTTCAAAAGTCTTTGCGGTGAAAATTGTGGAAAATATCGAAGAAAAACCCTTAATTTAGGTGTAAATTTGAATTTGAATTTTTCGAAGCACCCCCTTACAACATTTTCAAAATTTTTCAAAATTTAGAATTTCGATATTTTGACTTAAATTGATAAAGCTAGTCATAAATAGTATAAAATGTCCTTCGAAAAGTCTTTGCGATGAAAATTGTGGAAAATATCGAAGAGAAACCCTTAATTTAGGTGTAAATTTGAATTTGAATTTTTAGAAGCACCCCCCTTACAACATTTTCAAAATTTTTCAAAATTTAGAATTTCGATATTTTGACTTAAATTGATAAAGCTAGTCATAAGTAGTATAAAATGTCCTTCGAAAAGTCTTTGCGATGAAAATTGTGAAAAATATCGAAGAAAAACCCTTAATTTAGGTGTAAATTTGAATTTGAATTTTTTGAAGCACCCCCCTTACAACATTTTCAAAATTTTTCAAAATTTAGAATTTCGATATTTTGACTTAAATTGATAAAGCTAGTCATAAATAGTATAAAATGTCCTTCGAAAAGTCTTTGCGATGAAAATTGTGGAAAATATCGAAGAAAAACCCTTAATTTAGGTGTAAATTTGAATTTGAATTTTTCGAAGCACCCCCCTTACAACATTTTCAAAATTTTTCAAAATTTAGAATTTTGATATTTTGACTTAAATTGATAAAGCTAGTCATAAGTAGTATAAAATGTCCTTCGAAAAGTCTTTGCGGTGAAAATTGTGAAAAATATCGAAGAAAAACCCTTAATTTAGGTGTAAATTTGAATTTGAATTTTTCGAAGCACCCCCCTTACAACATTTTCAAAATTTTTCAAAATTTAGAATTTTGATATTTTGACTTAAATTGATAAAGCTAGTCATAAGTAGTATAAAATGTCCTTCGAAAAGTCTTTGCGATGAAAATTGTGGAAAATATCGAAGAAAAACCCTTAATTTAGGTGTAAATTTGAATTTGAATTTTTCGAAGCACCCCCCTTACAACATTTTCAAAATTTTTCAAAATTTAGAATTTTGATATTTTGACTTAAATTGATAAAGCTAGTCATAAGTAGTATAAAATGTCCTTCGAAAAGTCTTTGCGATGAAAATTGTGGAAAATATCGAAGAAAAACCCTTAATTTAGGTGTAAATTTGAATTTGAATTTTTCGAAGCACCCCCCTTACAAGATTTTCAAAATTTTTCAAAATTTAGAATTTCGATATTTTGACTTAAATTGATAAAGCTAGTCATAAATAGTATAAAATGTCCTTCGAAAAGTCTTTGCGATGAAAATTGTGGAAAATATCGAAGAAAAACCCTTAATTTAGGTGTAAATTTGAATTTGAATTTTTCGAAGCACCCCCTTACAACATTTTCAAAATTTTTCAAAATTTAGAATTTCGATATTTTGACTTAAATTGATAAAGCTAGTCATAAATAGTATAAAATGTCCTTCGAAAAGTCTTTGCGGTGAAAATTGTGGAAAATATCGAAGAAAAACCCTTAATTTAGGTGTAAATTTGAATTTGAATTTTTCGAAGCACCCCCCTTACAACATTTTCAAAATTTTTCAAAATTTAGAATTTCGATATTTTGACTTAAATTGATAAAGCTAGTCATAAATAGTATAAAATGTCCTTCGAAAAGTCTTTGCGATGAAAATTGTGGAAAATATCGAAGAAAAACCCTTAATTTAGGTGTAAATTTGAATTTGAATTTTTCGAAGCACCCCCCTTACAACATTTTCAAAATTTTTCAAAATTTAGAATTTCGATATTTTGACTTAAATTGATAAAGCTAGTCATAAATAGTATAAAATGTCCTTCGAAAAGTCTTTGCGGTGAAAATTGTGGAAAATATCGAAGAAAAACCCTTAATTTAGGTGTAAATTTGAATTTGAATTTTTCGAAGCACCCCCCTTACAACATTTTCAAAATTTTTCAAAATTTAGAATTTTGATATTTTGACTTAAATTGATAAAGGTAGTCATAAGTAGTATAAAATGTCCTTCGAAAAGTCTTTGCGGTGAAAATTGTGAAAAATATCGAAGAAAAACCCTTAATTTAGGTGTAAATTTGAATTTGAATTTTTCGAAGCACCCCCCTTACAACATTTTCAAAATTTTTCAAAATTTAGAATTTTGATATTTTGACTTAAATTGATAAAGCTAGTCATAAGTAGTATAAAATGTCCTTCGAACAGTCTTTACGATGAAAATTGTGGAAAATATCGAAGAAAAACCCTTAATTTAGGTGTAAATTTGAATTTGAATTTTTCGAACATTTTCAAAATTTTTCAAAATTTAGAATATCGATATTTTGACTTAAATTGATAAAGCTAGTCATAAATAGTATAAAATGTCCTTCGAAAAGTCTTTGCGATGAAAATTGTGGAAAATATCGAAGAAAAACCCTTAATTTAGGTGTAAATTTGAATTTGAATTTTTCGAAGCATCCCCCTTACAACATTTTCAAAATTTTTCAAAATTTAGAATATCGATATTTTGACTTAAATTGATAAAGCTAGTCATAAATAGTATAAAATGTCCTTCGAAAAGTCTTTACGATGAAAATTGTGGAAAATATCGAAGAAAAACCCTTAATTTAGGTGTAAATTTGAATTTGAATTTTTCGAAGCACCCCCCTTACAACATTTTCAAAATTTTTCAAAACTTAGAATTTCGATATTTTGACTTAAATTGATAAAGCTAGTCATAAATAGTATAAAATGTCCTTCAAAAAGTCTTTGCGGTGAAAATTGTGGAAAATATCGAAGAAAAACCCTTAATTTAGGTGTAAATTTGAATTTAAATTTTTTGAAGCACCTCCTTACAACATTTTCAAAATTTTTCAAAATTTAGAATTTCGATATTTTGACTTAAATTGATAAAGCTAGTCATAAATAGTATAAAATGTCCTTCGAAAAGTCTTTGCGATGAAAATTGTGGAAAATATCGAAGAAAAACCCTTAATTTAGGTGTAAATTTGAATTTGAATTTTTCGAAGCACCCCCCTTACAACATTTTCAAAATTTTTCAAAATTTAGAATTTCGATATTTTGACTTAAATTGATAGAGGTAGTCATAAGTAGTATAAAATGTCCTTCAAAAAGTCTTTGCGGTGAAAATTGTGGAAAATATCGAAGAAAAACCCTTAATTTAGGTGTAAATTTGAATTTGAATTTTTCGAAGCACCCCCCTTACAACATTTTCAAAATTTTTCAAAATTTAGAATTTTGATATTTTGACTTAAGTTGATAGAGGTAGTCATAAGTAGTATAAAATGTCCTTCAAAAAGTCTTTGCGGTGAAAATTGTGAAAAATATCGAAGAAAAACCCTTAATTTAGGTGTAAATTTGAATTTGAATTTTTCGAAGCACCCCCCTTACAACATTTTCAAAATTTTTCAAAATTTAGAATTTCGATATTTTGACTTAAATTGATAAAGCTAGTCATAAATAGTATAAAATGTCCTTCGAAAAGTCTTTGCGATGAAAATTGTGGAAAATATCGAAGAAAAACCCTTAATTTAGGTGTTAATTTGAATTTGAATTTTTCGAAGCACCCCCCTTACAACATTTTCAAAATTTTTCAAAATTAAGAATTTTGATATTTTGACTTAAGTTGATAGAGGTAGTCATAAGTAGTATAAAATGTCCTTCAAAAAGTCTTTGCGGTGAAAATTGTGAAAAATATCGAAGAAAAACCCTTAATTTAGGTGTAAATTTGAATTTGAATTTTTCGAAGCACCCCCCCTTACAACATTTTCAAAATTTTTCAAAATTTAGAATTTTGATATTTTGACTTAAATTGATAGAGGTAGTCATAAGTAGTATAAAATGTCCTTCGAAAAGTCTTTGCGATGAAAATTGTGGAAAATATCGAAGAAAAACCCTTAATTTAGGTGTAAATTTGAATTTGAATTTTTCGAAGCACCCCCCTTACAACATTTTCAAAATTTTTCAAAATTTAGAATTTCGATATTTTGACTTAAATTGATAAAGCTAGTCATAAATAGTATAAAATGTCCTTCGAAAAGTCTTTACGATGAAAATTGTGGAAAATATCGAAGAAAAACCCTTAATTTAGGTGTAAATTTGAATTTGAATTTTTCGAAGCACCCCCCTTACAACATTTTCAAAATTTTTCAAAACTTAGAATTTCGATATTTTGACTTAAATTGATAAAGCTAGTCATAAATAGTATAAAATGTCCTTCAAAAAGTCTTTGCGGTGAAAATTGTGGAAAATATCGAAGAAAAACCCTTAATTTAGGTGTAAATTTGAATTTAAATTTTTCGAAGCACCCCCTTACAACATTTTCAAAATTTTTCAAAATTTAGAATTTCGATATTTTGACTTAAATTGATAAAGCTAGTCATAAATAGTATAAAATGTCCTTCGAAAAGTCTTTGCGATGAAAATTGTGGAAAATATCGAAGAAAAACCCTTAATTTAGGTGTAAATTTGAATTTGAATTTTTCGAAGCACCCCCCTTACAACATTTTCAAAATTTTTCAAAATTTAGAATTTCGATATTTTGACTTAAATTGATAGAGGTAGTCATAAGTAGTATAAAATGTCCTTCAAAAAGTCTTTGCGGTGAAAATTGTGGAAAATATCGAAGAAAAACCCTTAATTTAGGTGTAAATTTGAATTTGAATTTTTCGAAGCACCCCCCTTACAACATTTTCAAAATTTTTCAAAATTTAGAATTTCGATATTTTGACTTAAATTGATAAAGCTAGTCATAAATAGTATAAAATGTCCTTCGAAAAGTCTTTGCGATGAAAATTGTGGAAAATATCGAAGAAAAACCCTTAATTTAGGTGTAAATTTGAATTTGAATTTTTCGAAGCACCCCCCTTACAACATTTTCAAAATTTTTCAAAATTAAGAATTTTGATATTTTGACTTAAGTTGATAGAGGTAGTCATAAGTAGTATAAAATGTCCTTCAAAAATTCTTTGCGGTGAAAATTGTGAAAAATATCGAAGAAAAACCCTTAATTTAGGTGTAAATTTGAATTTGAATTTTTCGAAGCACCCCCCTTACAACATTTTCAAAATTTTTCAAAATTTAGAATTTTGATATTTTGACTTAAATTGATAGAGGTAGTCATAAGTAGTATAAAATGTCCTTCGAAAAGTCTTTGCGATGAAAATTGTGGAAAATATCGAAGAAAAACCCTTAATTTAGGTGTAAATTTGAATTTGAATTTTTCGAAGCACCTCCTTACAACATTTTCAAAATTTTTCAAAATTTAGAATTTCGATATTTTGACTTAAATTGATAAAGCTAGTCATAAATAGTATAAAATGTCCTTCGAAAAGTCTTTGCGATGAAAATTGTGGAAAATATCGAAGAAAAACCCTTAATTTAGGTGTAAATTTGTGATAAAGCACCCCCCTTACAACATTTTCAAAATTTTTCAAAATTTAGAATTTTGATATTTTGACTTAAGTTGATAGAGGTAGTCATAAGTAGTATAAAATGTCCTTCAAAAAGTCTTTGCGGTGAAAATTGTGAAAAATATCGAAGAAAAACCCTTAATTTAGGTGTAAATTTGAATTTGAATTTTTCGAAGCACCCCCCTTACAACATTTTCAAAATTTTTCAAAATTTAGAATTTTGATATTTTGACTTAAATTGATAGAGGTAGTCATAAGTAGTATAAAATGTCCTTCGAAAAGTCTTTGCGATGAAAATTGTGGAAAATATCGAAGAAAAACCCTTAATTTAGGTGTAAATTTAAATTTGAATTTTCCGAAGCACCCCCCTTACAACATTTTCAAAATTTTTCAAAATTTAGAATATCGATATTTTGACTTAAATTGATAAAGCTAGTCATAAATAGTATAAAATGTCCTTCGAAAAGTCTTTGCGATGAAAATTGTGGAAAATATCGAAGAAAAACCCTTAATTTAGGTGTAAATTTGAATTTGAATTTTTCGAAGCACCCCCCTTACAACATTTTAAAAATTTTTCAAAATTTAGAATTTCGATTTTTTGACTTAAATTGATAAAGCTAGTCATAAATAGTATAAAATGTCCTTCGAAAAGTCTTTGCGATGAAAATTGTGGAAAATATCGAAGAAAAATCCTTAATTTAGGTGTAAATTTGAATTTGAATTTTTCGAAGCACCCCCCTTACAACATTTTCAAAATTTTTCAAAATTTAGAATTTTGATATTTTGACTTAAGTTGATAGAGGTAGTCATAAGTAGTATAAAATGTCCTTCAAAAAGTCTTTGCGGTGAAAATTATGGAAAATATCGAAGAAAAACCCTTAAATTAGGTGTAAATTTGAATTTGAATTTTTCGAAGCACCCCCCCTTACAACATTTTCAAAATTTTTCAAAATTTAGAATTTTGATATTTTTACTTAAATTGATAGAGGTAGTCATAAGTAGTATAAAATGTCCTTCGAAAAGTCTTTGCGATGAAAATTGTGGAAAATATCGAAGAAAAACCCTTAATTTAGGTGTAAATTTAAATTTGAATTTTTCGAAGCACCCCCCTTACAACATTTTCAAAATTTTTCAAAATTTAGAATATCGATATTTTGACTTAAATTGATGAAGCTAGTCATAAATAGTATAAAATGTCCTACGAAAAGTCTTTGCGATGAAAATTGTGGAAAATATCGAAGAAAAACCCTTAATTTAGGTGTAAATTTGAATTTGAATTTTTCGAAGCACCCCCCTTACAACATTTTCAAAATTTTTCAAAATTTAGAATTTCGATATTTTGACTTAAATTGATAAAGCTAGTCATAAATAGTATAAAATTTCCTTCGAAAAGTCTTTGCGGTGAAAATTGTGGAAAATATCGAAGAAAAACCCTTAATTTAGGTGTAAATTTGAATTTGATAAAGCACCCCCCTTACAACATTTTCAAAATTTTTCAAAATTTAGAATTTCGATATTTTGACTTAAATTGATAAAGCTAGTCATAAATAGTATAAAATGTCCTTCGAAAAGTCTTTGCGATGAAAATTGTGGAAAATATCGAAGAAAAACCCTTAATTTAGGTGTAAATTTGAATTTGAATTTTTCGAAGCACCCCCTTACAACATTTTCAAAATTTTTCAAAATTTAGAATATCGATATTTTGACTTAAATTGATAAAGCTAGTCATAAATAGTATAAAATGTCCTTCGAAAAGTCTTTGCGATGAAAATTGTGGAAAATATCGAAGAAAAACCCTTAATTTAGGTGTAAATTTGAATTTGAATTTTTCGAAGCATCCCCCTTACAACATTTTCACAATTTTTCAAAATATACAATATCGATATTTTGACTTAAATTGATAAAGCTAGTCATAAATAGTATAAAATGTCCTTCGAAAAGTCTTTGCGATGAAAATTGTGGAAAATATCGAAGAAAAACCCTTAATTTAGGTGTAAATTTGAATTTGAATTTTTCGAAGCACCCCCCTTACAACTTTTTCAAAATTTTTCAAAATTTAGAATTTCGATATTTTGACTTAAATTGATAAAGCTAGTCATAAGTAGTATAAAATGTCCTTCGAACAGTCTTTACGATGAAAATTGTGGAAAATATCGAAGAAAAACCCTTAATTTAGGTGTAAATTTGAATTTGAATTTTTCGAAGCACCCCCCTTACAACATTTTCAAAATTTTTCAAAATTTAGAATATCGATATTTTGACTTAAATTGATAAAGCTAGTCATAAATGGTATAAAATGTCCTTCGAAAAGTCTTTGCGGTGAAAATTGTGGAAAATATCGAAGAAAAACCCTTAATTTAGGTGTAAATTTGAATTTGAATTTTTCGAAGCACCCCCCTTACAACATTTTCAAAATTTTTCAAAATTTAGAATTTCGATATTTTGACTTAAATTGATAAAGCTAGTCATAAATAGTATAAAATGTCCTTCGAAAAGTCTTTGCGATGAAAATTGTGGAAAATATCGAAGAAAAACCCTTAATTTAGGTGTAAATTTGAATTTGAATTTTTCGAAGCACCCCCCTTACAACATTTTCAAAATTTTTCAAAATTTAGAATTTCGATATTTTGACTTAAATTGATAAAGCTAGTCATAAGTAGTATAAAATGTCCTTCGAACAGTCTTTACGATGAAAATTGTGGAAAATATCGAAGAAAAACCCTTAATTTAGGTGTAAATTTGAATTTGAATTTTTCGAAGCACCCCCCTTACAACATTTTCAAAATTTTTCAAAATTTAGAATATCGATATTTTGACTTAAATTGATAAAGCTAGTCATAAATGGTATAAAATGTCCTTCGAAAAGTCTTTGCGGTGAAAATTGTGGAAAATATCGAAGAAAAACCCTTAATTTAGGTGTAAATTTGAATTTGAATTTTTCGAAGCACCCCCCTTACAACATTTTCAAAATTTTTCAAAATTTAGAATTTCGATATTTTGACTTAAATTGATAAAGCTAGTCATAAATAGTATAAAATGTCCTTCGAAAAGTCTTTGCGATGAAAATTGTGGAAAATATCGAAGAAAAACCCTTAATTTAGGTGTAAATTTGTGATAAAGCACCCCCCTTACAACATTTTCAAAATTTTTCAATATTTAGAATTTTGATATTTTGACTTAAGTTGATAGAGGTAGTCATAAGTAGTATAAAATGTCCTTCAAAAAGTCTTTGCGGTGAAAATTGTGAAAAATATCGAAGAAAAACCCTTAATTTGGTTGTAAATTTGAATTTGAATTTTTCGAAGCACCCCCCTTACAACATTTTCAAAATTTTTCAAAATTTAGAATTTTGATATTTTGACTTAAATTGATAGAGGTAGTCATAAGTAGTGTAAAATGTCCTTCGAAAAGTCTTTGCGATGAAAATTGTGGAAAATATCGAAGAAAAACCCTTAATTTAGGTGTAAATTTGAATTTGAATTTTTCGAAGCACCCCCCTTACAACATTTTCAAAATTTTTCAAAATTTAGAATATCGATATTTTGACTTAAATTGATAAAGCTAGTCATAAATGGTATAAAATGTCCTTCGAAAAGTCTTTGCGGTGAAAATTGTGGAAAATATCGAAGAAAAACCCTTAATTTAGGTGTAAATTTGAATTTGAATTTTTCGAAGCATCCCCCTTACAACATTTTCACAATTTTTCAAAATATAGAATATCGATATTTTGACTTAAATTGATAAAGCTAGTCATAAATAGTATAAAATGTCCTTCGAAAAGTCTTTGCGATGAAAATTGTGGAAAATATCGAAGAAAAACCCTTAATTTAGGTGTAAATTTGAATTTGAATTTTTCGAAGCACCCCCCTTACAACTTTTTCAAAATTTTTCAAAATTTAGAATTTCGATATTTTGACTTAAATTGATAAAGCTAGTCATAAGTAGTATAAAATGTCCTTCGAACAGTCTTTACGATGAAAATTGTGGAAAATATCGAAGAAAAACCCTTAATTTAGGTGTAAATTTGAATTTGAATTTTTCGAAGCACCCCCCTTACAACATTTTCAAAATTTTTCAAAATTTAGAATATCGATATTTTGACTTAAATTGATAAAGCTAGTCATAAATGGTATAAAATGTCCTTCGAAAAGTCTTTGCGGTGAAAATTGTGGAAAATATCGAAGAAAAACCCTTAATTTAGGTGTAAATTTGAATTTGAATTTTTCGAAGCACCCCCCTTACAACATTTTCAAAATTTTTCAAAATTTAGAATATCGATATTTTGACTTAAATTGATAAAGCTAGTCATAAATGGTATAAAATGTCCTTCGAAAAGTCTTTGCGGTGAAAATTGTGGAAAATATCGAAGAAAAACCCTTAATTTAGGTGTAAATTTGAATTTGAATTTTTCGAAGCATCCCCCTTACAACATTTTCACAATTTTTCAAAATATAGAATATCGATATTTTGACTTAAATTGATAAAGCTAGTCATAAATAGTATAAAATGTCCTTCGAAAAGTCTTTGCGATGAAAATTGTGGAAAATATCGAAGAAAAACCCTTAATTTAGGTGTAAATTTGAATTTGAATTTTTCGAAGCACCCCCCCTTACAACTTTTTCAAAATTTTTCAAAATTTAGAATTTCGATATTTTGACTTAAATTGATAAAGCTAGTCATAAGTAGTATAAAATGTCCTTCGAACAGTCTTTACGATGAAAATTGTGGAAAATATCGAAGAAAAACCCTTAATTTAGGTGTAAATTTGAATTTGAATTTTTCGAAGCACCCCCCTTACAACATTTTCAAAATTTTTCAAAATTTAGAATATCGATATTTTGACTTAAATTGATAAAGCTAGTCATAAATGGTATAAAATGTCCTTCGAAAAGTCTTTGCGGTGAAAATTGTGGAAAATATCGAAGAAAAACCCTTAATTTAGGTGTAAATTTGAATTTGAATTTTTCGAAGCACCCCCCTTACAACATTTTCAAAATTTTTCAAAATTTAGAATTTCGATATTTTGACTTAAATTGATAAAGCTAGTCATAAATAGTATAAAATTTCCTTCGAAAAGTCTTTGCGGTGAAAATTGTGGAAAATATCGAAGAAAAACCCTTAATTTAGGTGTAAATTTGTGATAAAGCACCCCCCTTACAACATTTTCAAAATTTTTCAAAATTTAGAATTTCGATATTTTGACTTAAATTGATAAAGCTAGTCATAAATAGTATAAAATGTCCTTCGAAAAGTCTTTGCGATGAAAATTGTGGAAAATATCGAAGAAAAACCCTTAATTTAGGTGTAAATTTGAATTTGAATTTTTCGAAGCACCCCCCTTACAACATTTTCAAAATTTTTCAAAATTTAGAATATCGATATTTTGACTTAAATTGATAAAGCTAGTCATAAATAGTATAAAATGTCCTTCGAAAAGTCTTTGCGATGAAAATTGTGGAAAATATCGAAGAAAAACCCTTAATTTAGGTGTAAATTTGAATTTGAATTTTTCGAAGCATCCCCCTTACAACATTTTCACAATTTTTCAAAATATAGAATATCGATATTTTGACTTAAATTGATAAAGCTAGTCATAAATAGTATAAAATGTCCTTCGAAAAGTCTTTGCGATGAAAATTGTGGAAAATATCGAAGAAAAACCCTTAATTTAGGTGTAAATTTGAATTTTTCGAAGCACCCCCCTTACAACTTTTTCAAAATTTTTCAAAATTTAGAATTTCGATATTTTGACTTAAATTGATAAAGCTAGTCATAAGTAGTATAAAATGTCCTTCGAACAGTCTTTACGATGAAAATTGTGGAAAATATCGAAGAAAAACCCTTAATTTAGGTGTAAATTTGAATTTGAATTTTTCGAAGCACCCCCCTTACAACATTTTCAAAATTTTTCAAAATTTAGAATTTTGATATTTTGACTTAAATTGATAAAGCTAGTCATAAATAGTATAAAATGTCCTTCGAAAAGTCTTTGCGATGAAAATTGTGGAAAATATCGAAGAAAAACCCTTAATTTAGGTGTAAATTTGAATTTGATAGAAGCACCCCCCTTACAACATTTTCAAAATTTTTCAAAATTTAGAATTTTGATATTTTGACTTAAGTTGATAGAGGTAGTCATAAGTAGTATAAAATGTCCTTCAAAAAGTCTTTGCGGTGAAAATTGTGAAAAACATCGAAGAAAAACCCTTAATTTGGTTGTAAATTTGAATTTGAATTTTTCGAAGCACCCCCCTTACAACATTTTCAAAATTTTTCAAAATTTAGAATTTTGATATTTTGACTTAAATTGATAGAGGTAGTCATAAGTAGTGTAAAATGTCCTTCGAAAAGTCTTTGCGATGAAAATTGTGGAAAATATCGAAGAAAAACCCTTAATTTAGGTGTAAATTTGAATTTGAATTTTTCGAAGCACCCCCCTTACAACATTTTCAAAATTTTTCAAAATTTAGAATTTTGATATTTTGACTTAAGTTGATAGAGGTAGTCATAAGTAGTATAAAATGTCCTTCAAAAAGTCTTTGCGGTGAAAATTATGGAAAATATCGAAGAAAAACCCTTAATTTAGGTGTAAATTTGAATTTGAATTTTTCGAAGCACCCCCCTTACAACATTTTCAAAATTTTTCAAAATTTAGAATTTTGATATTTTGACTTAAATTGATAGAGGTAGTCATAAGTAGTATAAAATGTCCTTCGAAAAGTCTTTGCGATGAAAATTGTGGAAAATATCGAAGAAAAACCCTTAATTTAGGTGTAAATTTGAATTTGAATTTTTCGAAGCACCCCCCTTACAACATTTTCAAAATTTTTCAAAATTTAGAATTTTGATATTTTGACTTAAATTGATAGAGGTAGTCATAAGTAGTGTAAAATGTCCTTCGAAAAGTCTTTGCGATGAAAATTGTGGAAAATATCGAAGAAAAACCCTTAATTTAGGTGTAAATTTGAATTTGAATTTTTCGAAGCACCCCCCTTACAACATTTTCAAAATTTTTCAAAATTTAGAATTTCGATATTTTGACTTAAATTGATAAAGCTAGTCATAAATAGTATAAAATGTCCTTCGAAAAGTCTTTGCGATGAAAATTGTGGAAAATATCGAAGAAAAACCCTTAATTTAGGTGTAAATTTGAATTTGTATTTTTCGAAGCACCCCCCTTACAACATTTTCAAAATTTTTCAAAATTTAGAATTTTGATATTTTGACTTAAGTTGATAGAGGTAGTCATAAGTAGTATAAAATGTCCTTCAAAAAGTCTTTGCGGTGAAAATTATGGAAAATATCGAAGAAAAACCCTTAATTTAGGTGTAAATTTGAATTTGAATTTTTCGAAGCACCCCCCTTACAACATTTTCAAAATTTTTCAAAATTTAGAATTTTGATATTTTGACTTAAATTGATAGAGGTAGTCATAAGTAGTATAAAATGTCCTTCGAAAAGTCTTTGCGATGAAAATTGTGGAAAATATCGAAGAAAAACCCTTAATTTAGGTGTAAATTTGAATTTGAATTTCTCGAAGCACCCCCCTTACAACATTTTCAAAATTTTTCAAAATTTAGAATATCGATATTTTGACTTAAATTGATGAAGCTAGTCATAAATAGTATAAAATGTCCTACGAAAAGTCTTTGCGATGAAAATTGTGGAAAATATCGAAGAAAAACCCTTAATTTAGGTGTAAATTTGAATTTGAATTTTTCGAAGCACCCCCCTTACAACATTTTCAAAATTTTTTCAAAATTTAGAATTTCGATATTTTGACTTAAATTGATAAAGCTAGTCATAAATAGTATAAAATTTCCTTCGAAAAGTCTTTGCGGTGAAAATTGTGGAAAATATCGAAGAAAAACCCTTAATTTAGGTGTAAATTTGAATTTGATATTTTCAAGCACCCCCCTTACAACATTTTCAAAATTTTTCAAAATTTAGAATTTCGATATTTTGACTTAAATTGATAAAGCTAGTCATAAATAGTATAAAATGTCCTTCGAAAAGTCTTTGCGATGAAAATTGTGGAAAATATCGAAGAAAAACCCTTAATTTAGGTGTAAATTTGAATTTGAATTTTTCGAAGCACCCCCCTTACAACATTTTCAAAATTTTTCAAAATTTAGAATTTTGATATTTTGACTTAAGTTGATAGAGGTAGTCATAAGTAGTATAAAATGTCCTTCAAAAAGTCTTTGCGGTGAAAATTATGGAAAATATCGAAGAAAAACCCTTAATTTAGGTGTAAATTTGAATTTGAATTTTTCGAAGCACCCCCCTTACAACATTTTCAAAATTTTTCAAAATTTAGAATTTTGATATTTTGACTTAAATTGATAGAGGTAGTCATAAGTAGTATAAAATGTCCTTCGAAAAGTCTTTGCGATGAAAATTGTGGAAAATATCGAAGAAAAACCCTTAATTTAGGTGTAAATTTGAATTTGAATTTCTCAAAGCACCCCCCTTACAACATTTTCAAAATTTTTCAAAATTTAGAATATCGATATTTTGACTTAAATTGATGAAGCTAGTCATAAATAGTATAAAATGTCCTACGAAAAGTCTTTGCGATGAAAATTGTGGAAAATATCGAAGAAAAACCCTTAATTTAGGTGTAAATTTGAATTTGAATTTTTCGAAGCACCCCCCTTACAACATTTTCAAAATTTTTTCAAAATTTAGAATTTCGATATTTTGACTTAAATTGATAAAGCTAGTCATAAATAGTATAAAATTTCCTTCGAAAAGTCTTTGCGGTGAAAATTGTGGAAAATATCGAAGAAAAACCCTTAATTTAGGTGTAAATTTGTGATAAAGCACCCCCCTTACAACATTTTAAAAATTTTTCAAAATTTAGAATTTCGATATTTTGACTTAAATTGATAAAGCTAGTCATAAATAGTATAAAATGTCCTTCGAAAAGTCTTTGCGATGAAAATTGTGGAAAATATCGAAGAAAAACCCTTAATTTAGGTGTAAATTTGAATTTGAATTTTTCGAAGCACCCCCCTTACAACATTTTCAAAATTTTTCAAAATTTAGAATATCGATATTTTGACTTAAATTGATAAAGCTAGTCATAAATAGTATAAAATGTCCTTCGAAAAGTCTTTGCGATGAAAATTGTGGAAAATATCGAAGAAAAACCCTTAATTTAGGTGTAAATTTGAATTTGAATTTTTCGAAGCACCCCCCTTACAACATTTTCACAATTTTTCAAAATATAGAATATCGATATTTTGACTTAAATTGATAAAGCTAGTCATAAATAGTATAAAATGTCCTTCGAAAAGTCTTTGCGATGAAAATTGTGGAAAATATCGAAGAAAAACCCTTAATTTAGGTGTAAATTTGAATTTGAATTTTTCGAAGCACCCCCCTTACAACTTTTTCAAAATTTTTCAAAATTTAGAATTTCGATATTTTGACTTAAATTGATAAAGCTAGTCATAAGTAGTATAAAATGTCCTTCGAACAGTCTTTACGATGAAAATTGTGGAAAATATCGAAGAAAAACCCTTAATTTAGGTGTAAATTTGAATTTGAATTTTTCGAAGCACCCCCCTTACAACATTTTCAAAATTTTTCAAAATTTAGAATATCGATATTTTGACTTAAATTGATAAAGCTAGTCATAAATGGTATAAAATGTCCTTCGAAAAGTCTTTGCGGTGAAAATTGTGGAAAATATCGAAGAAAAACCCTTAATTTAGGTGTAAATTTGAATTTGAATTTTTCGAAGCACCCCCCTTACAACATTTTCAAAATTTTTCAAAATTTAGAATTTCGATATTTTGACTTAAATTGATAAAGCTAGTCATAAATAGTATAAAATGTCCTTCGAAAAGTCTTTGCGATGAAAATTGTGGAAAATATCGAAGAAAAACCCTTAATTTAGGTGTAAATTTGAATTTGATATTTGAAGCACCCCCCCTTACAACATTTTCAAAATTTTTCAAAATTTAGAATTTTGATATTTTGACTTAAGTTGATAGAGGTAGTCATAAGTAGTATAAAATGTCCTTCAAAAAGTCTTTGCGGTGAAAATTGTGAAAAATATCGAAGAAAAACCCTTAATTTGGTTGTAAATTTGAATTTGAATTTTTCGAAGCACCCCCCTTACAACATTTTCAAAATTTTTCAAAATTTAGAATTTTGATATTTTGACTTAAATTGATAGAGGTAGTCATAAGTAGTGTAAAATGTCCTTCGAAAAGTCTTTGCGATGAAAATTGTGGAAAATATCGAAGAAAAACCCTTAATTTAGGTGTAAATTTGAATTTGAATTTTTCGAAGCACCCCCCTTACAACATTTTCAAAATTTTTCAAAATTTAGAATATCGATATTTTGACTTAAATTGATAAAGCTAGTCATAAGTAGTATAAAATGTCCTTCGAAAAGTCTTTGCGATGAAAATTGTGGAAAATATCGAAGAAAAACCCTTAATTTAGGTGTAAATTTGAATTTGAATTTTTCGAAGCACCCCCCTTACAACATTTTCAAAATTTTTCAAAATTTAGAATTTTGATATTTTGACTTAAATTGATAAAGCTAGTCATAAATAGTATAAAATGTCCTTCGAAAAGTCTTTGCGGTGAAAATTGTGGAAAATATCGAAGAAAAACCCTTAATTTAGGTGTAAATTTGAATTTGAATTTTTCGAAGCACCCCCCTTACAACATTTTCAAAATTTTTCCAAGTTTAGAATTTCGATATTTTGACTTAAATTGATAAAGCTAGTCATAAATAGTATAAAATTTCCTTCGAAAAGTCTTTGCGGTGAAAATTTTGGAAAATATCGAAGAAAAACCCTTAATTTAGGTGTAAATTTGAATTTGAATTTTTCGAAGCACCCCCCTTACAACATTTTCAAAATTTTTCAAAATTTAGAATATCGATATTTTGACTTAAATTGATAAAGCTAGTCATAAGTAGTATAAAATGTCCTTCGAAAAGTCTTTGCGATGAAAATTGTGGAAAATATCGAAGAAAAACCCTTAATTTAGGTGTAAATTTGAATTTGAATTTTTCGAAGCACCCCCCTTACAACATTTTCAAAATTTTTCAAAATTTAGAATATCGATATTTTGACTTAAATTGATAAAGCTAGTCATAAATAGTATAAAATGTCCTTCGAAAAGTCTTTGCGATGAAAATTGTGGAAAATATCGAAGAAAAACCCTTAATTTAGGTGTAAATTTGAATTTGAATTTTTCGAAGCACCCCCCTTACAACATTTTCAAAATTTTTCAAAATTTAGAATTTTGATATTTTGACTTAAATTGATAGAGGTAGTCATAAGTAGTATAAAATGTCCTTCGAAAAGTCTTTGCGATGAAAATTGTGGAAAATATCGAAGAAAAACCCTTAATTTAGGTGTAAATTTGAATTTGAATTTCTCGAAGCACCCCCCTTACAACTTTTTCAAAATTTTTCAAAATTTAGAATTTCGATATTTTGACTTAAATTGATAAAGCTAGTCATAAGTAGTATAAAATGTCCTTCGAACAGTCTTTACGATGAAAATTGTGGAAAATATCGAAGAAAAACCCTTAATTTAGGTGTAAATTTGAATTTGAATTTTTCGAAGCACCCCCCTTACAACATTTTCAAAATTTTTCAAAATTTAGAATATCGATATTTTGACTTAAATTGATAAAGCTAGTCATAAATGGTATAAAATGTCCTTCGAAAAGTCTTTGCGGTGAAAATTGTGGAAAATATCGAAGAAAAACCCTTAATTTAGGTGTAAATTTGAATTTGAATTTTTCGAAGCACCCCCCTTACAACATTTTCAAAATTTTTCAAAATTTAGAATTTCGATATTTTGACTTAAATTGATAAAGCTAGTCATAAATAGTATAAAATGTCCTTCGAAAAGTCTTTGCGATGAAAATTGTGGAAAATATCGAAGAAAAACCCTTAATTTAGGTGTAAATTTGAATTTGAATTTTTCGAAGCACCCCCCTTACAACATTTTCAAAATTTTTCAAAATTTAGAATTTTGATATTTTGACTTAAGTTGATAGAGGTAGTCATAAGTAGTATAAAATGTCCTTCAAAAAGTCTTTGCGGTGAAAATTGTGAAAAATATCGAAGAAAAACCCTTAATTTGGTTGTAAATTGGAATTTGAATTTTTCGAAGCACCCCCCTTACAACATTTTCAAAATTTTTCAAAATTTAGAATTTTGATATTTTGACTTAAATTGATAGAGGTAGTCATAAGTAGTGTAAAATGTCCTTCGAAAAGTCTTTGCGATGAAAATTGTGGAAAATATCGAAGAAAAACCCTTAATTTAGGTGTAAATTTGAATTTGAATTTTTCGAAGCACCCCCCTTACAACATTTTCAAAATTTTTCAAAATTTAGAATTTCGATATTTTGACTTAAATTGATAAAGCTAGTCATAAATAGTATAAAATGTCCTTCGAAAAGTCTTTGCGATGAAAATTGTGGAAAATATCGAAGAAAAACCCTTAATTTAGGTGTAAATTTGAATTTGAATTTTTCGAAGCACCCCCCTTACAACATTTTCAAAATTTTTCAAAATTTAGAATTTTGATATTTTGACTTAAATTGATAGAGGTAGTCATAAGTAGTATAAAATGTCCTTCGAAAAGTCTTTGCGATGAAAATTGTGGAAAATATCGAAGAAAAACCCTTAATTTAGGTGTAAATTTGAATTTGAATTTCTCGAAGCACCCCCCTTACAACATTTTCAAAATTTTTCAAAATTTAGAATATCGATATTTTGACTTAAATTGATGAAGCTAGTCATAAATAGTATAAAATGTCCTACGAAAAGTCTTTGCGATGAAAATTGTGGAAAATATCGAAGAAAAACCCTTAATTTAGGTGTAAATTTGAATTTGAATTTTTCGAAGCACCCCCCTTACAACATTTTCAAAATTTTTTCAAAATTTAGAATTTCGATATTTTGACTTAAATTGATAAAGCTAGTCATAAATAGTATAAAATTTCCTTCGAAAAGTCTTTGCGGTGAAAATTGTGGAAAATATCGAAGAAAAACCCTTAATTTAGGTGTAAATTTGAATTTGATAAAGCACCCCCCTTACAACATTTTCAAAATTTTTCAAAATTTAGAATTTCGATATTTTGACTTAAATTGATAAAGCTAGTCATAAATAGTATAAAATGTCCTTCGAAAAGTCTTTGCGATGAAAATTGTGGAAAATATCGAAGAAAAACCCTTAATTTAGGTGTAAATTTGAATTTGAATTTTTCGAAGCACCCCCCTTACAACATTTTCAAAATTTTTCAAAATTTAGAATATCGATATTTTGACTTAAATTGATAAAGCTAGTCATAAGTAGTATAAAATGTCCTTCAAAAAGTCTTTGCGGTGAAAATTGTGAAAAATATCGAAGAAAAACCCTTAATTTAGGTGTAAATTTGAATTTGAATTTTTCGAAGCACCCCCCTTACAACATTTTCAAAATTTTTCAAAATTTAGAATTTTGATATTTTGACTTAAATTGATAGAGGTAGTCATAAGTAGTATAAAATGTCCTTCGAAAAGTCTTTGCGATGAAAATTGTGGAAAATATCGAAGAAAAACCCTTAATTTAGGTGTAAATTTGAATTTGAATTTTCGAAGCACCCCCCTTACAACATTTTCAAAATTTTTCAAAATTTAGAATTTCGATATTTTGACTTAAATTGATAAAGCTAGTCATAAATAGTATAAAATGTCCTTCGAAAAGTCTTTGCGATGAAAATTGTGGAAAATATCGAAGAAAAACCCTTAATTTAGGTGTAAATTTGAATTTGAATTTTTCGAAGCACCCCCCTTACAACATTTTCAAAATTTTTCAAAATTTAGAATTTTGATATTTTGACTTAAATTGATAGAGGTAGTCATAAGTAGTATAAAATGTCCTTCGAAAAGTCTTTGCGATGAAAATTGTGGAAAATATCGAAGAAAAACCCTTAATTTAGGTGTAAATTTGAATTTGAATTTCTCGAAGCACCCCCCTTACAACATTTTCAAAATTTTTCAAAATTTAGAATATCGATATTTTGACTTAAATTGATGAAGCTAGTCATAAATAGTATAAAATGTCCTACGAAAAGTCTTTGCGATGAAAATTGTGGAAAATATCGAAGAAAAACCCTTAATTTAGGTGTAAATTTGAATTTGAATTTTTCGAAGCACCCCCCTTACAACATTTTCAAAATTTTTTCAAAATTTAGAATTTCGATATTTTGACTTAAATTGATAAAGCTAGTCATAAATAGTATAAAATTTCCTTCGAAAAGTCTTTGCGGTGAAAATTGTGGAAAATATCGAAGAAAAACCCTTAATTTAGGTGTAAATTTGTGATAAAGCACCCCCCTTACAACATTTTCAAAATTTTTCAAAATTTAGAATTTCGATATTTTGACTTAAATTGATAAAGCTAGTCATAAATAGTATAAAATGTCCTTCGAAAAGTCTTTGCGATGAAAATTGTGGAAAATATCGAAGAAAAACCCTTAATTTAGGTGTAAATTTGAATTTGAATTTTTCGAAGCACCCCCCTTACAACATTTTCAAAATTTTTCAAAATTTAGAATATCGATATTTTGACTTAAATTG
This sequence comes from Zaprionus vittiger, assembly GCA_018904025.1. Lineage (NCBI taxonomy): Eukaryota > Metazoa > Arthropoda > Insecta > Diptera > Drosophilidae > Zaprionus > Zaprionus vittiger. Next base: position 31,158 of record JAEIFQ010000235.1, on the reverse strand, counting down.
ATAAAGCTAGTCATAAATAGTATAAAATGTCCTTCGAAAAGTCTTTGCGATGAAAATTGTGGAAAATATCGAAGAAAAACCCTTAATTTAGGTGTAAATTTGAATTTGAATTTTTCGAAGCATCCCCCTTACAACATTTTCACAATTTTTCAAAATATAGAATATCGATATTTTGACTTAAATTGATAAAGCTAGTCATAAATAGTATAAAATGTCCTTCGAAAAGTCTTTGCGATGAAAATTGTGGAAAATATCGAAGAAAAACCCTTAATTTAGGTGTAAATTTGAATTTGAATTTTTCGAAGCACCCCCCTTACAACTTTTTCAAAATTTTTCAAAATTTAGAATTTCGATATTTTGACTTAAATTGATAAAGCTAGTCATAAGTAGTATAAAATGTCCTTCGAACAGTCTTTACGATGAAAATTGTGGAAAATATCGAAGAAAAACCCTTAATTTAGGTGTAAATTTGAATTTGAATTTTTCGAAGCACCCCCCTTACAACATTTTCAAAATTTTTCAAAATTTAGAATTTCGATATTTTGACTTAAATTGATAAAGCTAGTCATAAATAGTATAAAATGTCCTTCGAAAAGTCTTTGCGATGAAAATTGTGGAAAATATCGAAGAAAAACCCTTAATTTAGGTGTAAATTTGTGATAAAGCACCCCCCTTACAACATTTTCAAAATTTTTCAAAATTTAGAATTTTGATATTTTGACTTAAGTTGATAGAGGTAGTCATAAGTAGTATAAAATGTCCTTCAAAAAGTCTTTGCGGTGAAAATTGTGAAAAATATCGAAGAAAAACCCTTAATTTGGTTGTAAATTGGAATTTGAATTTTTCGAAGCACCCCCCTTACAACATTTTCAAAATTTTTCAAAATTTAGAATTTTGATATTTTGACTTGAATTGATAGAGGTAGTCATAAGTAGTGTAAAATGTCCTTCGAAAAGTCTTTGCGATGAAAATTGTGGAAAATATCGAAGAAAAACCCTTAATTTAGGTGTAAATTTGAATTTGAATTTTTCGAAGCAAACCCCTTACAACATTTTCAAAATTTTTCAAAATTTAGAATTTCGATATTTTGACTTAAATTGATAAAGCTAGTCATAAATAGTATAAAATGTCCTTCGAAAAGTCTTTGCGATGAAAATTGTGGAAAATATCGAAGAAAAACCCTTAATTTAGGTGTAAATTTGAATTTGAATTTTTCGAAGCACCCCCCTTACAACATTTTCAAAATTTTTCAAAATTTAGAATTTTGATATTTTGACTTAAATTGATAGAGGTAGTCATAAGTAGTATAAAATGTCCTTCGAAAAGTCTTTGCGATGAAAATTGTGGAAAATATCGAAGAAAAACCCTTAATTTAGGTGTAAATTTGAATTTGAATTTCTCGAAGCACCCCCCTTACAACTTTTTCAAAATTTTTCAAAATTTAGAATTTCGATATTTTGACTTAAATTGATAAAGCTAGTCATAAGTAGTATAAAATGTCCTTCGAAAAGTCTTTACGATGAAAATTGTGGAAAATATCGAAGAAAAACCCTTAATTTAGGTGTAAATTTGAATTTGAATTTTTCGAAGCACCCCCCTTACAACATTTTCAAATTTTTCAAAATTTAGAATATCGATATTTTGACTTAAATTGATAAAGCTAGTCATAAATAGTATAAAATGTCCTTCGAAAAGTCTTTGCGGTGAAAATTGTGGAAAATATCGAAGAAAAACCCTTAATTTAGGTGTAAATTTGAATTTGAATTTTTCGAAGCACCCCCCTTACAACATTTTCAAAATTTTTCAAAATTTAGAATTTCGATATTTTGACTTAAATTGATAAAGCTAGTCATAAATAGTATAAAATGTCCTTCGAAAAGTCTTTGCGATGAAAATTGTGGAAAATATCGAAGAAAAACCCTTAATTTAGGTGTAAATTTGAATTTGAATTTTTCGAAGCACCCCCCTTACAACATTTTCAAAATTTTTCAAAATTTAGAATTTTGATATTTTGACTTAAGTTGATAGAGGTAGTCATAAGTAGTATAAAATGTCCTTCAAAAAGTCTTTGCGGTGAAAATTGTGAAAAATATCGAAGAAAAACCCTTAATTTGGGTGTAAATTTGAATTTGAATTTTTCGAAGCACCCCCCTTACAACATTTTCAAAATTTTTCAAAATTTAGAATTTTGATATTTTGACTTAAATTGATAAAGGTAGTCATAAGTAGTATAAAATGTCCTTCGAAAAGTCTTTGCGATGAAAATTGTGGAAAATATCGAAGAAAAACCCTTAATTTAGGTGTAAATTTGAATTTGAATTTTTCGAAGCACCCCCCTTACAACATTTTCAAAATTTTTCAAAATTTAGAATTTCGATATTTTGACTTAAATTGATAAAGCTAGTCATAAATAGTATAAAATGTCCTTCGAAAAGTCTTTGCGATGAAAATTGTGGAAAATATCGAAGAAAAACCCTTAATTTAGGTGTAAATTTGAATTTGAATTTTTCGAAGCACCCCCCTTACAACATTTTCAAAATTTTTCAAAATTTAGAATTTTGATATTTTGACTTAAATTGATAGAGGTAGTCATAAGTAGTATAAAATGTCCTTCGAAAAGTCTTTGCGATGAAAATTGTGGAAAATATCGAAGAAAAACCCTTAATTTAGGTGTAAATTTGAATTTGAATTTTTCGAAGCACCCCCCTTACAACATTTTCAAAATTTTTCAAAATTTAGAATTTCGATATTTTGACTTAAGTTGATAGAGGTAGTCATAAGTAGTATAAAATGTCCTTCAAAAAGTCTTTGCGGTGAAAATTGTGAAAAATATCGAAGAAAAACCCTTAATTTGGGTGTAAATTGGAATTTGAATTTTTCGAAGCACCCCCCTTACAACATTTTCAAAATTTTTCAAAATTTAGAATTTTGATATTTTGACTTAAATTGATAGAGGTAGTCATAAGTAGTATAAAATGTCCTTCGAAAAGTCTTTGCGATGAAAATTGTGGAAAATATCGAAGAAAAACCCTTAATTTAGGTGTAAATTTGAATTTGAGTTTTTCGAAGCACCCCCCTTACAACATTTTCAAAATTTTTCAAAATTTAGAATTTCGATATTTTGACTTAAATTGATAAAGCTAGTCATAAATAGTATAAAATGTCCTTCGAAAAGTCTTTGCGATGAAAATTGTGGAAAATATCGAAGAAAAACCCTTAATTTAGGTGTAAATTTGAATTTGAATTTTTCGAAGCACCCCCCTTACAACATTTTCAAAATTTTTCAAAATTTAGAATTTTGATATTTTGACTTAAATTGATAGAGGTAGTCATAAGTAGTATAAAATGTCCTTCGAAAAGTCTTTGCGATGAAAATTGTGGAAAATATCGAAGAAAAACCCTTAATTTAGGTGTAAATTTGAATTTGAATTTTTCGAAGCACCCCCCTTACAACATTTTCAAAATTTTTTCAAAATTTAGAATTTCGATATTTTGACTTAAATTGATAAAGCTAGTCATAAATAGTATAAAATGTCCTTCGAAAAGTCTTTGCGGTGAAAATTGTGGAAAATATCGAAGAAAAACCCTTAATTTAGGTGTAAATTTGAATTTGATATTTTCGAAGCACCCCCTTACAACATTTTCAAAATTTTTCAAAATTTAGAATTTCGATATTTTGACTTAAATTGATAAAGCTAGTCATAAATAGTATAAAATGTCCTTCGAAAAGTCTTTGCGATGAAAATTGTGGAAAATATCGAAGAAAAACCCTTAATTTAGGTGTAAATTTGAATTTGAATTTTTCGAAGCACCCCCCTTACAACATTTTCAAAATTTTTCAAAATTTAGAATATCGATATTTTGACTTAAATTGATAAAGCTAGTCATAAATAGTATAAAATGTCCTTCGAAAAGTCTTTGCGATGAAAATTGTGGAAAATATCGAAGAAAAACCCTTAATTTAGGTGTAAATTTGAATTTGAATTTTTCGAAGCATCCCCCTTACAACATTTTCAAAATTTTTCAAAATTTAGAATATCGATATTTTGACTTAAATTGATAAAGCTAGTCATAAATAGTATAAAATGTCCTTCGAAAAGTCTTTGCGATGAAAATTGTGGAAAATATCGAAGAAAAACCCTTAATTTAGGTGTAAATTTGAATTTGAATTTTTCGAAGCACCCCCCTTACAACTTTTTCAAAATTTTTCAAAATTTAGAATTTCGATATTTTGACTTAAATTGATAAAGCTAGTCATAAGTAGTATAAAATGTCCTTCGAAAAGTCTTTACGATGAAAATTGTGGAAAATATCGAAGAAAAACCCTTAATTTAGGTGTAAATTTGAATTTGAATTTTTCGAAGCACCCCCCCTTACAACATTTTCAAAATTTTTCAAAATTTAGAATTTCGATATTTTGACTTAAATTGATAAAGCTAGTCATAAATAGTATAAAATGTCCTTCGAAAAGTCTTTGCGATGAAAATTGTGGAAAATATCGAAGAAAAACCCTTAATTTAGGTGTAAATTTGAATTTGAAATTTTCGAAGCACCCCCCTTACAACATTTTCAAAATTTTTCAAAATTTAGAATTTTGATATTTTGACTTAAGTTGATAGAGGTAGTCATAAGTAGTATAAAATGTCCTTCAAAAAGTCTTTGCGGTGAAAATTGTGAAAAATATCGAAGAAAAACCCTTAATTTGGTTGTAAATTGGAATTTGAATTTTTCGAAGCACCCCCCTTACAACATTTTCAAAATTTTTCAAAATTTAGAATTTTGATATTTTGACTTGAATTGATAGAGGTAGTCATAAGTAGTATAAAATGTCCTTCGAAAAGTCTTTGCGATGAAAATTGTGGAAAATATCGAAGAAAAACCCTTAATTTAGGTGTAAATTTGAATTTGAATTTTTCGAAGCAAACCCCTTACAACATTTTCAAAATTTTTCAAAATTTAGAATTTCGATATTTTGACTTAAATTGATAAAGCTAGTCATAAATAGTATAAAATGTCCTTCGAAAAGTCTTTGCGATGAAAATTGTGGAAAATATCGAAGAAAAACCCTTAATTTAGGTGTAAATTTGAATTTGAATTTTTCGAAGCACCCCCCTTACAACATTTTCAAAATTTTTCAAAATTTAGAATATCGATATTTTGACTTAAATTGATAAAGCTAGTCATAAATAGTATAAAATGTCCTTCGAAAAGTCTTTGCGATGAAAATTGTGGAAAATATCGAAGAAAAACCCTTAATTTAGGTGTAAATTTGAATTTGAATTTTTCGAAGCATCCCCCTTACAACATTTTCAAAATTTTTCAAAATATAGAATATCGATATTTTGACTTAAATTGATAAAGCTAGTCATAAATAGTATAAAATGTCCTTCGAAAAGTCTTTGCGATGAAAATTGTGGAAAATATCGAAGAAAAACCCTTAATTTAGGTGTAAATTTGAATTTGAATTTTTCGAAGCACCCCCCTTACAACTTTTTCAAAATTTTTCAAAATTTAGAATTTCGATATTTTGACTTAAATTGATAAAGCTAGTCATAAGTAGTATAAAATGTCCTTCGAAAAGTCTTTACGATGAAAATTGTGGAAAATATCGAAGAAAAACCCTTAATTTAGGTGTAAATTTGAATTTGAATTTTTCGAAGCACCCCCCTTACAACATTTTCAAAATTTTTCAAAATTTAGAATTTCGATATTTTGACTTAAATTGATAAAGCTAGTCATAAATAGTATAAAATGTCCTTCGAAAAGTCTTTGCGGTAAAAATTGTGGAAAATATCGAAGAAAAACCCTTAATTTAGGTGTAAATTTGAATTTGAATTTTTCGAAGCACCCCCCTTACAACATTTTCAAAATTTTTCAAAATTTAGAATTTCGATATTTTGACTTAAATTGATAAAGCTAGTCATAAATAGTATAAAATGTCCTTCGAAAAGTCTTTGCGGTGAAAATTGTGGAAAATATCGAAGAAAAACCCTTAATTTAGGTGTAAATTTGAATTTGAATTTTTCGAAGCACCCCCCTTACAACATTTTCAAAATTTTTCAAAATTTAGAATTTCGATATTTTGACTTAAATTGATAAAGCTAGTCATAAGTAGTATAAAATGTCCTTCGAAAAGTCTTTGCGATGAAAATTGTGGAAAATATCGAAGAAAAACCCTTAATTTAGGTGTAAATTTGAATTTGAATTTTTCGAAGCACCCCCCTTACAACATTTTCAAAATTTTTCAAAATTTAGAATTTCGATATTTTGACTTAAATTGATAAAGCTAGTCATAAATGGTATAAAATGTCCTTCGAAAAGTCTTTGCGGTGAAAATTGTGGAAAATATCGAAGAAAAACCCTTAATTTAGGTGTAAATTTGAATTTGAATTTTTCGAAGCACCCCCCTTACAACATTTTCAAAATTTTTCAAAATTTAGAATTTCGATATTTTGACTTAAATTGATAAAGCTAGTCATAAATAGTATAAAATGTCCTTCGAAAAGTCTTTGCGGTGAAAATTGTGGAAAATATCGAAGAAAAACCCTTAATTTAGGTGTAAATTTGAATTTGAATTTTTCGAAGCACCCCCCTTACAACATTTTCAAAATTTTTCAAAATTTAGAATTTCGATATTTTGACTTAAATTGATAAAGCTAGTCATAAATAGTATAAAATGTCCTTCGAAAAGTCTTTGCGATGAAAATTGTGGAAAATATCGAAGAAAAACCCTTAATTTAGGTGTAAATTTGAATTTGATATTTTCGAAGCACCCCCCTTACAACATTTTCAAAATTTTTCAAAATTTAGAATTTTGATATTTTGACTTAAGTTGATAGAGGTAGTCATAAGTAGTATAAAATGTCCTTCGAAAAGTCTTTGCGGTGAAAATTGTGGAAAATATCGAAGAAAAACCCTTAATTTAGGTGTAAATTTGAATTTGAATTTTTCGAAGCACCCCCCTTACAACATTTTCAAAATTTTTCAAAATTTAGAATTTCGATATTTTGACTTAAATTGATAAAGCTAGTCATAAATAGTATAAAATGTCCTTCGAAAAGTCTTTGCGATGAAAATTGTGGAAAATATCGAAGAAAAACCCTTAATTTAGGTGTAAATTTGAATTTGAATTTTTCGAAGCACCCCCCTTACAACATTTTCAAAATTTTTCAAAATTTAGAATTTCGATATTTTGACTTAAATTGATAAAGCTAGTCATAAATAGTATAAAATGTCCTTCGAAAAGTCTTTGCGATGAAAATTGTGGAAAATATCGAAGAAAAACCCTTAATTTAGGTGTAAATTTGAATTTGAATTTTTCGAAGCACCCCCCCTTACAACATTTTCAAAATTTTTCAAAATTTAGAATTTTGATATTTTGACTTAAGTTGATAGAGGTAGTCATAAGTAGTATAAAATGTCCTTCGAAAAGTCTTTGCGGTGAAAATTGTGGAAAATATCGAAGAAAAACCCTTAATTTAGGTGTAAATTTGAATTTGAATTTTTCGAAGCACCCCCCTTACAACATTTTCAAAATTTTTCAAAATTTAGAATTTCGATATTTTGACTTAAATTGATAAAGCTAGTCATAAATAGTATAAAATGTCCTTCGAAAAGTCTTTGCGGTGAAAATTGTGGAAAATATCGAAGAAAAACCCTTAATTTAGGTGTAAATTTGAATTTGAATTTTTCGAAGCACCCCCCTTACAACATTTTCAAAATTTTTCAAAATTTAGAATTTCGATATTTTGACTTAAATTGATAAAGCTAGTCATAAATAGTATAAAATGTCCTTCGAAAAGTCTTTGCGATGAAAATTGTGGAAAATATCGAAGAAAAACCCTTAATTTAGGTGTAAATTTGAATTTGAATTTTTCGAAGCACCCCCCTTACAACATTTCAAAATTTTTCAAAATTTAGAATTTCGATATTTTGACTTAAATTGATAAAGCTAGTCATAAATAGTATAAAATGTCCTTCGAAAAGTCTTTGCGATGAAAATTGTGGAAAATATCGAAGAAAAACCCTTAATTTAGGTGTAAATTTGAATTTGAATTTTTCGAAGCACCCCCCTTACAACATTTTCAAAATTTTTCAAAATTTAGAATTTTGATATTTTGACTTAAGTTGATAGAGGTAGTCATAAGTAGTATAAAATGTCCTTCGAAAAGTCTTTGCGGTGAAAATTGTGAAAAATATCGAAGAAAAACCCTTAATTTAGGTGTAAATTTGAATTTGAATTTTTCGAAGCACCCCCCTTACAACATTTTCAAAATTTTTCAAAATTTAGAATTTTGATATTTTGACTTAAATTGATAGAGGTAGTCATAAGTAGTATAAAATGTCCTTCGAAAAGTCTTTGCGATGAAAATTGTGGAAAATATCGAAGAAAAACCCTTAATTTAGGTGTAAATTTGAATTTGAATTTTTCGAAGCACCCCCCTTACAACATTTTCAAAATTTTTCAAAATTTAGAATTTCGATATTTTGACTTAAATTGATAAAGCTAGTCATAAATAGTATAAAATGTCCTTCGAAAAGTCTTTGCGGTGAAAATTGTGGAAAATATCGAAGAAAAACCCTTAATTTAGGTGTAAATTTGAATTTGAATTTTTCGAAGCACCCCCCTTACAACATTTTCAAAATTTTTCAAAATTTAGAATTTCGATATTTTGACTTAAATTGATAAAGCTAGTCATAAATAGTATAAAATGTCCTTCGAAAAGTCTTTGCGATGAAAATTGTGGAAAATATCGAAGAAAAACCCTTAATTTAGGTGTAAATTTGAATTTGAATTTTTCGAAGCACCCCCCCTTACAACATTTTCAAAATTTTTCAAAATTTAGAATTTTGATATTTTGACTTAAATTGATAGAGGTAGTCATAAGTAGTATAAAATGTCCTTCGAAAAGTCTTTGCGGTGAAAATTGTGGAAAATATCGAAGAAAAACCCTTAATTTAGGTGTAAATTTGAATTTGAATTTTTCGAAGCACCCCCCTTACAACATTTTCAAAAATTTTCAAAATTTAGAATTTCGATATTTTGACTTAAATTGATAAAGCTAGTCATAAATAGTATAAAATGTCCTTCGAAAAGTCTTTGCGATGAAAATTGTGGAAAATATCGAAGAAAAACCCTTAATTTAGGTGTAAATTTGAATTTGAATTTTTCGAAGCACCCCCCTTACAACATTTTCAAAATTTTTCAAAATTTAGAATTTCGATATTTTGACTTAAATTGATAAAGCTAGTCATAAATAGTATAAAATGTCCTTCGAAAAGTCTTTGCGGTGAAAATTGTGGAAAATATCGAAGAAAAACCCTTAATTTAGGTGTAAATTTGAATTTGAATTTTTCGAAGCACCCCCCTTACAACATTTTCAAAATTTTTCAAAATTTAGAATTTTGATATTTTGACTTAAATTGATAGAGGTAGTCATAAGTAGTATAAAATGTCCTTCGAAAAGTCTTTGCGGTGAAAATTGTGAAAAATATCGAAGAAAAACCCTTAATTTAGGTGTAAATTTGAATTTGAATTTTTCGAAGCACCCCCCTTACAACATTTTCAAAATTTTTCAAAATTTAGAATTTTGATATTTTGACTTAAATTGATAAAGCTAGTCATAAGTAGTATAAAATGTCCTTCGAAAAGTCTTTGCGGTGAAAATTGTGGAAAATATCGAAGAAAAACCCTTAATTTAGGTGTAAATTTGAATTTGAATTTTTCGAAGCACCCCCCTTACAACATTTTCAAAATTTTTCAAAATTTAGAATTTCGATATTTTGACTTAAATTGATAAAGCTAGTCATAAATAGTATAAAATGTCCTTCGAAAAGTCTTTGCGATGAAAATTGTGGAAAATATCGAAGAAAAACCCTTAATTTAGGTGTAAATTTGAATTTGAATTTTTCGAAGCACCCCCCTTACAACATTTTCAAAATTTTTCAAAATTTAGAATTTTGATATTTTGACTTAAATTGATAGAGGTAGTCATAAGTAGTATAAAATGTCCTTCGAAAAGTCTTTGCGATGAAAATTGTGGAAAATATCGAAGAAAAACCCTTAATTTAGGTGTAAATTTGAATTTGAATTTTTCGAAGCACCCCCCTTACAACATTTTCAAAATTTTTCAAAATTTAGAATTTCGATATTTTGACTTAAATTGATAAAGCTAGTCATAAATAGTATAAAATGTCCTTCGAAAAGTCTTTGCGATGAAAATTGTGGAAAATATCGAAGAAAAACCCTTAATTTAGGTGTAAATTTGAATTTAAATTTTTCGAAGCACCCCCCCTTACAATACAACATTTTCAAAATTTTTCAAAATTTAGAATTTCGATATTTTGACTTAAATTGATAAAGCTAGTCATAAATAGTATAAAATGTCCTTCGAAAAGTCTTTGCGGTGAAAATTGTGGAAAATATCGAAGAAAAACCCTTAATTTAGGTGTAAATTTGAATTTGAATTTTTCGAAGCACCCCCCTTACAACATTTTCAAAATTTTTCAAAATTTAGAATTTCGATATTTTGACTTAAATTGATAAAGCTAGTCATAAATAGTATAAAATGTCCTTCGAAAAGTCTTTGCGATGAAAATTGTGGAAAATATCGAAGAAAAACCCTTAATTTAGGTGTAAATTTGAATTTGAATTTTTCGAAGCACCCCCCTTACAACATTTTCAAAATTTTTCAAAATTTAGAATTTTGATATTTTGACTTAAGTTGATAGAGGTAGTCATAAGTAGTATAAAATGTCCTTCAAAAAGTCTTTGCGGTGAAAATTGTGAAAAATATCGAAGAAAAACCCTTAATTTAGGTGTAAATTTGAATTTGAATTTTTCGAAGCACCCCCCTTACAACATTTTCAAAATTTTTCAAAATTTAGAATTTTGATATTTTGACTTAAATTGATAAAGCTAGTCATAAATAGTATAAAATGTCCTTCGAAAAGTCTTTGCGATGAAAATTGTGGAAAATATCGAAGAAAAACCCTTAATTTAGGTGTAAATTTGAATTTGAATTTTTCGAAGCACCCCCCTTACAACATTTTCAAAATTTTTCAAAATTTAGAATTTTGATATTTTGACTTAAATTGATAAAGCTAGTCATAAGTAGTATAAAATGTCCTTCAAAAAGTCTTTGCGGTGAAAATTGTGAAAAATATCGAAGAAAAACCCTTAATTTAGGTGTAAATTTGAATTTGAATTTTTCGAAGCACCCCCCTTACAACATTTTCAAAATTTTTCAAAATTTAGAATTTTGATATTTTGACTTAAATTGATAAAGGTAGTCATAAATAGTATAAAATGTCCTTCGAAAAGTCTTTGCGATGAAAATTGTGGAAAATATCGAAGAAAAACCCTTAATTTAGGTGTAAATTTGAATTTGAATTTTTCGAAGCACCCCCCTTACAACATTTTCAAAATTTTTCAAAATTTAGAATTTCGATATTTTGACTTAAATTGATAAAGCTAGTCATAAATAGTATAAAATGTCCTTCGAAAAGTCTTTGCGATGAAAATTGTGGAAAATATCGAAGAAAAACCCTTAATTTAGGTGTAAATTTGAATTTGAATTTTTCGAAGCACCCCCTTACAACATTTTCAAAATTTTTCAAAATTTAGAATTTCGATATTTTGACTTAAATTGATAAAGCTAGTCATAAATAGTATAAAATGTCCTTCGAAAAGTCTTTGCGATGAAAATTGTGGAAAATATCGAAGAAAAACCCTTAATTTAGGTGTAAATTTGAATTTGAATTTTTCGAAGCACCCCCCCTTACAACATTTTCAAAATTTTTCAAAATTTAGAATTTCGATATTTTGACTTAAATTGATAAAGCTAGTCATAAATAGTATAAAATGTCCTTCGAAAAGTCTTTGCGGTGAAAATTGTGGAAAATATCGAAGAAAAACCCTTAATTTAGGTGTAAATTTGAATTTGAATTTTTCGAAGCACCCCCTTACAACATTTTCAAAATTTTTCAAAATTTAGAATATCGATATTTTGACTTAAATTGATAAAGCTAGTCATAAATAGTATAAAATGTCCTTCGAAAAGTCTTTGCGATGAAAATTGTGGAAAATATCGAAGAAAAACCCTTAATTTAGGTGTAAATTTGAATTTGAATTTTTCGAAGCACCCCCCTTACAACATTTTCAAAATTTTTCAAAATTTAGAATTTCGATATTTTGACTTAAATTGATAAAGCTAGTCATAAATAGTATAAAATGTCCTTCGAAAAGTCTTTGCGATGAAAATTGTGGAAAATATCGAAGAAAAACCCTTAATTTAGGTGTAAATTTGAATTTGAATTTTTCGAAGCACCCCCCTTACAACATTTTCAAAATTTTTCAAAATTTAGAATTTCGATATTTTGACTTAAGTTGATAGAGGTAGTCATAAATAGTATAAAATGTCCTTCGAAAAGTCTTTGCGATGAAAATTGTGGAAAATATCGAAGAAAAACCCTTAATTTAGGTGTAAATTTGAATTTGAATTTTCAAAGCACCCCCCTTACAACATTTTCAAAATTTTTCAAAATTTAGAATTTCGATATTTTGACTTAAATTGATAAAGCTAGTCATAAATAGTATAAAATGTCCTTCGAAAAGTCTTTGCGGTGAAAATTGTGGAAAATATCGAAGAAAAACCCTTAATTTAGGTGTAAATTTGAATTTGAATTTTTCGAAGCACCCCCCTTACAACATTTTCAAAATTTTTCAAAATTTAGAATTTCGATATTTTGACTTAAATTGATAGAAGGTAGTCATAAATAGTATAAAATGTCCTTCGAAAAGTCTTTGCGATGAAAATTGTGGAAAATATCGAAGAAAAACCCTTAATTTAGGTGTAAATTTGAATTTGAATTTTTCGAAGCACCCCCCTTACAACATTTTCAAAATTTTTCAAAATTTAGAATTTCGATATTTTGACTTAAATTGATAAAGCTAGTCATAAATAGTATAAAATGTCCTTCGAAAAGTCTTTGCGATGAAAATTGTGGAAAATATCGAAGAAAAACCCTTAATTTAGGTGTAAATTTGAATTTGATATTTTCGAAGCACCCCCCCTTACAACATTTTCAAAATTTTTCAAAATTTAGAATTTTGATATTTTGACTTAAGTTGATAGAGCTAGTCATAAGTAGTATAAAATGTCCTTCGAAAAGTCTTTGCGGTGAAAATTGTGGAAAATATCGAAGAAAAACCCTTAATTTAGGTGTAAATTTGAATTTGAATTTTTCGAAGCACCCCCCTTACAACATTTTCAAAATTTTTCAAAATTTAGAATTTTGATATTTTGACTTAAATTGATAGAGGTAGTCATAAGTAGTATAAAATGTCCTTCGAAAAGTCTTTGCGATGAAAATTGTGGAAAATATCGAAGAAAAACCCTTAATTTAGGTGTAAATTTGAATTTGAATTTTTCGAAGCACCCCCCTTACAACATTTTCAAAATTTTTCAAAATTTAGAATTTCGATATTTTGACTTAAATTGATAAAGCTAGTCATAAATAGTATAAAATGTCCTTCGAAAAGTCTTTGCGGTGAAAATTGTGGAAAATATCGAAGAAAAACCCTTAATTTAGGTGTAAATTTGAATTTGAATTTTTCGAAGCACCCCCCCTTACAACATTTTCAAAATTTTTCAAAATTTAGAATTTCGATATTTTGACTTAAATTGATAAAGCTAGTCATAAATAGTATAAAATGTCCTTCGAAAAGTCTTTGCGATGAAAATTGTGGAAAATATCGAAGAAAAACCCTTAATTTAGGTGTAAATTTGAATTTGATATTTTCGAAGCACCCCCCCTTACAACATTTTCAAAATTTTTCAAAATTTAGAATTTTGATATTTTGACTTAAGTTGATAGAGGTAGTCATAAGTAGTATAAAATGTCCTTCGAAAAGTCTTTGCGGTGAAAATTGTGAAAAATATCGAAGAAAAACCCTTAATTTAGGTGTAAATTTGAATTTGAATTTTTCGAAGCACCCCCCTTACAACATTTTCAAAATTTTTCAAAATTTAGAATTTTGATATTTTGACTTAAATTGATAGAGGTAGTCATAAGTAGTATAAAATATCCTTCGAAAAGTCTTTGCGATGAAAATTGTGGAAAATATCGAAGAAAAACCCTTAATTTAGGTGTAAATTTGAATTTGAATTTTTCGAAGCACCCCCCTTACAACATTTTCAAAATTTTTCAAAATTTAGAATTTCGATATTTTGACTTAAATTGATAAAGCTAGTCATAAATAGTATAAAATGTCCTTCGAAAAGTCTTTGCGGTGAAAATTGTGGAAAATATCGAAGAAAAACCCTTAATTTAGGTGTAAATTTGAATTTGAATTTTTCGAAGCACCCCCTTACAACATTTTCAAAATTTTTCAAAATTTAGAATTTCGATATTTTGACTTAAATTGATAAAGCTAGTCATAAATAGTATAAAATGTCCTTCGAAAAGTCTTTGCGATGAAAATTGTGGAAAATATCGAAGAAAAACCCTTAATTTAGGTGTAAATTTGAATTTGAATTTTTCGAAGCACCCCCCCTTACAACATTTTCAAAATTTTTCAAAATTTAGAATTTTGATATTTTGACTTAAGTTGATAGAGGTAGTCATAAGTAGTATAAAATGTCCTTCGAAAAGTCTTTGCGGTGAAAATTGTGAAAAATATCGAAGAAAAACCCTTAATTTAGGTGTAAATTTGAATTTGAATTTTTCGAAGCACCCCCCTTACAACATTTTCAAAATTTTTCAAAATTTAGAATTTCGATATTTTGACTTAAATTGATAAAGCTAGTCATAAATAGTATAAAATGTCCTTCGAAAAGTCTTTGCGATGAAAATTGTGGAAAATATCGAAGAAAAACCCTTAATTTAGGTGTAAATTTGAATTTGAATTTTTCGAAGCACCCCCCTTACAACATTTTAAAAATTTTTCAAAATTTAGAATATCGATATTTTGACTTAAATTGATAAAGCTAGTCATAAATAGTATAAAATGTCCTTCGAAAAGTCTTTGCGATGAAAATTGTGGAAAATATCGAAGAAAAACCCTTAATTTAGGTGTAAATTTGAATTTGAATTTTTCGAAGCACCCCCCCTTACAACATTTTCAAAATTTTTCAAAATTTAGAATTTCGATATTTTGACTTAAATTGATAAAGCTAGTCATAAATAGTATAAAATGTCCTTCGAAAAGTCTTTGCGATGAAAATTGTGGAAAATATCGAAGAAAAACCCTTAATTTAGGTGTAAATTTGAATTTGAATTTTTCGAAGCACCCCCCTTACAACATTTTAAAAATTTTTCAAAATTTAGAATATCGATATTTTGACTTAAATTGATAAAGCTAGTCATAAATAGTATAAAATGTCCTTCGAAAAGTCTTTGCGGAGAAAATTGTGAAAAATATCGAAGAAAAACCCTTAATTTAGGTGTAAATTTGAATTTGAATTTTTCGAAGCACCCCCCTTACAACATTTTCAAAATTTTTCAAAATTTAGAATTTTGATATTTTGACTTAAGTTGATAGAGGTAGTCATAAATAGTATAAAATGTCCTTCAAAAAGTCTTTGCGGTGAAAATTGTTGAAAATATCGAAGAAAAACCCTTAATTTAGGTGTAAATTTGAATTTGAATTTTTGAAGCACCCCCCTTACAACATTTTCAAAATTTTTTTGACTTAAATTGATAAAGCTAGTCATAAATAGTATAAAATGTCCTTCGAAAAGTCTTTGCGATGAAAATTGTGGAAAATATCGAAGAAAAACCCTTAATTTAGGTGTAAATTTGAATTTGAATTTTTTGAAGCACCCCCCTTACAACATTTTCAAAATTTTTCAAAATTTAGAATTTTGATATTTTGACTTAAATTGATAGAGGTAGTCATAAGTAGTATAAAATGTCCTTCGAAAAGTCTTTGCGATAAAAATTGTGGAAAATATCGAAGAAAAACCCTTAATTTAGGTGTAAATTTGAAAATATCGAAGAAAAACCCTTAATTTAGGTGTAAATTTGAATTTGAATTTTTCGAAGCACCCCCCTACAACATTTTCAAAATTTTTCAAAATTTAGAATTTTGATATTTTGACATAAATTGATAGAGGTAGTCATAAGTAGTATAAAATGTCCTTCGAAAAGTCTTTGCGATGAAAATTGTGGAAAATATCGAAGAAAAACCCTTAATTTAGGTGTAAATTTGAATTTAAATTTTTCGAAGCACCCCCTTACAACATTTTCAAAATTTTTCAAAATTTAGAATTTCGATATTTTGACTTAAATTGATAAAGCTAGTCATAAATAGTATAAAATGTCCTTCGAAAAGTCTTTGCGATGAAAATTGTGGAAAATATCGAAGAAAAACCCTTAATTTAGGTGTAAATTTGAATTTGAATTTTTCGAAGCACCCCCTTTACAACATTTTCAAAATTTTTCAAAATTTAGAATTTTGATATTTTGACTTAAATTGATAAAGCTAGTCATAAGTAGTATAAAATGTCCTTCAAAAAGTCTTTGCGGTGAAAATTGTGGAAAATATCGAAGAAAAACCCTTAATTTAGGTGTAAATTTGAATTTGAATTTTTCGAAGCACCCCCCTTACAACATTTTCAAAATTTTTCAAAATTTAGAATTTTGATATTTTGACTTAAATTGATAGAGGTAGTCATAAGTAGTATAAAATGTCCTTCGAAAAGTCTTTGCGATGAAAATTGTGGAAAATATCGAAGAAAAACCCTTAATTTAAGTGTAAATTTGAATTTGAATTTTTCGAAGCACCCCCCTTACAACATTTTCAAAATTTTTCAAAATTTAGAATTTTGATATTTTGACTTAAATTGATAAAGCTAGTCATAAATAGTATAAAATGTCCTTCGAAAAGTCTTTGCGATAAAAATTGTGGAAAATATCGAAGAAAAACCCTTAATTTAGGTGTAAATTTGAATTTGAATTTTTCGAAGCACCCCCCTTACAACATTTTCAAAATTTTTCAAAATTTAGAATTTTGATATTTTGACTTAAATTGATAGAGGTAGTCATAAGTAGTATAAAATGTCCTTCGAAAAGTCTTTGCGATGAAAATTGTGGAAAATATCGAAGAAAAACCCTTAATTTAAGTGTAAATTTGAATTTGAATTTTTCGAAGCACCCCCCTTACAACATTTTCAAAATTTTTCAAAATTTAGAATTTTGATATTTTGACTTAAATTGATAAAGCTAGTCATAAGTAGTATAAAATGTCCTTCGAACAGTCTTTACGATGAAAATTGTGGAAAATATCGAAGAAAAACCCTTAATTTAGGTGTAAATTTGTGACAAAGCACCCCCCTTACAACATTTTCAAAATTTTTCAAAATTTAGAATTTCGATATTTTGACTTAAATTGATAAAGCTAGTCATAAGTAGTATAAAATGTCCTTCGAAAAGTCTTTGCGATGAAAATTGTGGAAAATATCGAAGAAAAACCCTTAATTTAGGTGTAAATTTGAATTTAAATTTTTCGAAGCACCCCCCTTACAACATTTTCAAAATTTTTCAAAATTTAGAATTTTGATATTTTGACTTAAATTGATAAAGGTAGTCATAAGTAGTATAAAATGTCCTTCGAAAAGTCTTTGCGATGAAAATTGTGGAAAATATCGAAGAAAAACCCTTAATTTAGGTGTAAATTTGAATTTGAAATTTTCGAAGCACCCCCCTTACAACATTTTCAAAATTTTTCAAAATTTAGAATTTTGATATTTTGACTTAAATTGATAAAGGTAGTCATAAGTAGTATAAAATGTCCTTCGAAAAGTCTTTGCGATGAAAATTGTGGAAAATATCGAAGAAAAACCCTTAATTTAGGTGTAAATTTGAATTTGAATTTTTCGAAGCACCCCCCTTACAACATACAAATTTTAAAATTTTTCAAAATTTAGAATATCGATATTTTGACTTAAATTGATAAAGCTAGTCATAAATAGTATAAAATGTCCTTCGAAAAGTCTTTGCGATGAAAATTGTGGAAAATATCAAAGAAAAACCCTTAATTTAGGTGTAAATTTGAATTTGAATTTTTCGAAGCACCCCCCTTACAACATTTTCAAAATTTTTCAAAATTTAGAATTTCGATATTTTGACTTAAATTGATAAAGCTAGTCATAAATAGTATAAAATGTCCTTCGAAAAGTCTTTGCGATGAAAATTGTGGAAAATATCGAAGAAAAACCCTTAATTTAGGTGTAAATTTGAATTTGAATTTTTCGAAGCACCCCCCTTACAACATTTTCAAAATTTTTCAAAATTTAGAATTTCGATATTTTGACTTAAATTGATAGAGGTAGTCATAAGTAGTATAAAATGTCCTTCGAAAAGTCTTTGCGGTGAAAATTGTGGAAAATATCGAAGAAAAACCCTTAATTTAGGTGTAAATTTGAATTTGAATTTTTCGAAGCACCCCCCCTTACAACATTTTCAAAATTTTTCAAAATTTAGAATTTTGATATTTTGACTTAAATTGATAGAGGTAGTCATAAGTAGTATAAAATGTCCTTCGAAAAGTCTTTGCGATAAAAATTGTGGAAAATATCGAAGAAAAACCCTTAATTTAGGTGTAAATTTGAAAATATCGAAAAAAACCCTTAATTTGGAAATTTGAATTTGAATTTTCGAAGCACCCCCTTACAACATTTTCAAAATTTTTCAAAATTTAGAATTTTGATATTTTGACTTAAATTGATAGAGGTAGTCATAAGTAGTATAAAATGTCCTTCGAAAAGTCTTTGCGATGAAAATTGTGGAAAATATCGAAGAAAAACCCTTAATTTAGGTGTAAATTTGAATTTGAATTTTTCGAAGCACCCCCCTTACAACATTTTCAAAATTTTTCAAAATTTAGAATTTTGATATTTTGACTTAAATTGATAGAGGTAGTCATAAGTAGTATAAAATGTCCTTCGAAAAGTCTTTGCGATGAAAATTGTGGAAAATATCGAAGAAAAACCCTTAATTTAGGTGTAAATTTGAATTTGAATTTTTTGAAGCACCCCCCTTACAACATTTTCAAAATTTTTCAAAATTTAGAATTTTGATATTTTGACTTAAATTGATAGAGGTAGTCATAAGTAGTATAAAATGTCCTTCGAAAAGTCTTTGCGATAAAAATTGTGGAAAATATCGAAGAAAAACCCTTAATTTAGGTGTAAATTTGAAAATATCGAAGAAAAACCCTTAATTTAGGTGTAAATTTGAATTTGAATTTTTCGAAGCACCCCCCTACAACATTTTCAAAATTTTTCAAAATTTAGAATTTTGATATTTTGACATAAATTGATAGAGGTAGTCATAAGTAGTATAAAATGTCCTTCGAAAAGTCTTTGCGATGAAAATTGTGGAAAATATCGAAGAAAAACCCTTAATTTAGGTGTAAATTTGAATTTAAATTTTTCGAAGCACCCCCCTTACAACATTTTCAAAATTTTTCAAAATTTAGAATTTCGATATTTTGACTTAAATTGATAAAGCTAGTCATAAATAGTATAAAATGTCCTTCGAAAAGTCTTTGCGATGAAAATTGTGGAAAATATCGAAGAAAAACCCTTAATTTAGGTGTAAATTTGAATTTGAATTTTTCGAAGCACCCCCCTTACAACATTTTCAAAATTTTTCAAAATTTAGAATTTTGATATTTTGACTTAAATTGATAAAGCTAGTCGTAAGTAGTATAAAATGTCCTTCGAAAAGTCTTTGCGATGAAAATTGTGGAAAATATCGAAGAAAAACCCTTAATTTAAGTGTAAATTTGAATTTGAATTTTTCGAAGCACCCCCCTTACAACATTTTCAAAATTTTTCAAAATTTAGAATATCGATATTTTGACTTAAATTGATAAAGCTAGTCATAAATAGTATAAAATGTCCTTCGAAAAGTCTTTGCGATGAAAATTGTGGAAAATATCGAAGAAAAACCCTTAATTTAGGTGTAAATTTGAATTTGAATTTTTCGAAGCATCCCCCTTACAACATTTTCAAAATTTTTCAAAATATAGAATTTTGATATTTTGACTTAAATTGATAAAGCTAGTCATAAGTAGTATAAAATGTCCTTCGAAAAGTCTTTGCGATAAAAATTGTGGAAAATATCGAAGAAAAACCCTTAATTTAGGTGTAAATTTGAATTTGAATTTTTCGAAGCACCCCCCTTACAACATTTTCAAAATTTTTTAAAAGCTAGAATTTTGATATTTTGACTTAAATTGATAGAGGTAGTCATAAAATGTCCTTCGAAAAGTCTTTGCGATGAAAATTGTGGAAAATATCGAAGAAAAACCCTTAATTTAGGTGTAAATTTGAATTTGAATTTTTCGAAGCACCCCCCTTACAACATTTTCAAAATTTAGAATTTTGATATTTTGACTTAAATTGATAAAGCTAGTCATAAGTAGTATAAAATGTCCTTCGAACAGTCTTTACGATGAAAATTGTGGAAAATATCGAAGAAAAACCCTTAATTTAGGTGTAAATTTGTAATAAAGCACCCCCCTTACAACATTTTCAAAATTTTTCAAAATTTAGAATTTTGATATTTTGACTTAAGTTGATAGAGGTAGTCATAAGTAGTATAAAATGTAATTCAAAAAGTCTTTGCGATGAAAATTGTGGAAAATATCGAAGAAAAACCCTTAATTTAGGTGTAAATTTGTGACAAAGCACCCCCCTTACAACATATTCAAAATTTTTCAAAATTTAGAATTTCGATATTTTGACTTAAATTGATAAAGCTAGTCATAAGTAGTATAAAATGTCCTTCGAAAAGTCTTTGCGATGAAAATTGTAGAAAATATCGAAGAAAAACCCTTAATTTAGGTGTAAATTTGAATTTAAATTTTTCGAAGCACCCCCCTTACAACATTTTCAAAATTTTTCAAAAGTTAGAATTTTGATATTTTGACTTAAATTGATAAAACTAGTCATAAGTAGTATGAAATGTCCTTCGAAAAGTCTTTGCGATGAAAATTGTGGAAAATATCGAAGGAAAACCCTAAATTTAGGTGTAAATTTGTAATAAAGCACCCCCCTTACAACATTTTCAAAATTTTTCAAAATTTAGAATTTTGATATTTTGACTTAAATTGATAGAGGTAGTCATAAGTAGTATAAAATGTCCTTCGAAAAGTCTTTGCGATGAAAATTGTGGAAAATATCGAAGAAAAACCCTTAATTTAGGTGTAAATTTGAATTTGAATTTTTCGAAGCACCCCCCTTACAACATTTTCAAAATTTTTCAAAATTTAGAATTTTGATATTTTGACTTAAATTGATAGAGGTAGTCATAAGTAGTATAAAATGTCCTTCGAAAAGTCTTTGCGGTAAAAATTGTGAAAAATATCGAAGAAAAACCCTTAATTTAGGTGTAAATTTGAATTTGAATTTTTCGAAGCACCCCCCTTACAACATTTTCAAAATTTTTCAAAATTTAGAATTTTGATATTTTGACTTAAATTGATAGAGGTAGTCATAAGTAGTATAAAATGTCCTTCGAAAAGTCTTTGCGATGAAAATTGTGGAAAATATCGAAGAAAAACCCTTAATTTAGGTGTAAATTTGAATTTGAATTTTTCGAAGCACCCCCCTTACAACATTTTCAAAATTTTTCAAAATTTAGAATATCGATATTTTGACTTAAATTGATAAAGCTAGTCATAAATAGTATAAAATGTCCTTCGAAAAGTCTTTGCGATGAAAATTGTGGAAAATATCGAAGAAAAACCCTTAATTTAGGTGTAAATTTGAATTTGAATTTTTCGAAGCACCCCCCTTACAACATTTTCAAAATTTTTCAAAATTTAGAATTTCGATATTTAGACTTAAATTGATAAAGCTAGTCATAAATAGTATAAAATGTCCTTCGAAAAGTTTTTGCGATGAAAATTGTTTAAAATATCGAAGAAAAACCCTTAATTTAGGTGTAAATTTGAATTTGAATTTTTCGAAGCACCCCCCTTACAACATTTTCAAAATTTTTTAAAAGCTAGAATTTTGATATTTTGACTTAAATTGATAGAGGTAGTCATAAAATGTCCTTCGAAAAGTCTTTGCGATGAAAATTGTGGAAAATATCGAAGAAAAACCCTTAATTTAGGTGTAAATTTGAATTTGAATTTTTCGAAGCACCCCCCTTACAACATTTTCAAAATTTAGAATTTTGATATTTTGACTTAAATTGATAAAGCTAGTCATAAGTAGTATAAAATGTCCTTCGAACAGTCTTTACGATGAAAATTGTGGAAAATATCGAAGAAAAACCCTTAATTTAGGTGTAAATTTGAATTTGATTTCAAAGCACCCCCCCTTACAACATTTTCAAAATTTTTCAAAATTTAGAATTTCGATATTTTGACTTAAATTGATAAAGCTAGTCATAAGTAGTATAAAATGTCCTTCGAAAAGTCTTTGCGATGAAAATTGTAGAAAATATCGAAGAAAAACCCTTAATTTAGGTGTAAATTTGAATTTAAATTTTTCGAAGCACCCCCCTTACAACATTTTCAAAATTTTTCAAAAGTTAGAATTTTGATATTTTGACTTAAATTGATAAAACTAGTCATAAGTAGTATAAAATGTCCTTCGAAAAGTCTTTGCGATGAAAATTGTGGAAAATATCGAAGAAAAACCCTAAATTTAGGTGTAAATTTGAATTGAATATAAGCACCCCCCTTACAACATTTTCAAAATTTTTCAAAATTTAGAATTTTGATATTTTGACTTAAATTGATAAAGGTAGTCATAAGTAGTATAAAATGTCCTTCGAAAAGTCTTTGCGATGAAAATTGTGGAAAATATCGAAGAAAAACCCTTAATTTAGGTGTAAATTTGAATTTGAATTTTTCGAAGCACCCCCCTTACAACATTTTCAAAATTTTTCAAAATTTAGAATTTTGATATTTTGACTTAAATTGATAGAGGTAGTCATAAGTAGTATAAAATGTCCTTCGAAAAGTCTTTGCGGTAAAAATTGTGAAAAATATCGAAGAAAAACCCTTAATTTAGGTGTAAATTTGAATTTGAATTTTTCGAAGCACCCCCCTTACAACATTTTCAAAATTTTTCAAAATTTAGAATTTTGATATTTTGACTTAAATTGATAAAGGTAGTCATAAGTAGTATAAAATGTCCTTCGAAAAGTCTTTGCGATGAAAATTGTGGAAAATATCGAAGAAAAACCCTTAATTTAGGTGTAAATTTGAATTTGAATTTTTCGAAGCACCCCCCTTACAACATTTTCAAAATTTTTCAAAATTTAGAATTTCGATATTTAGACTTAAATTGATAAAGCTAGTCATAAATAGTATAAAATGTCCTTCGAAAAGTTTTTGCGATGAAAATTGTGGAAAATATCGAAGAAAAACCCTTAATTTAGGTGTAAATTTGAATTTGAATTTTTTAAAGCACCCCCCTTACAACATTTTCAAAATTTTTCAAAATTTAGAATTTTGATATTTTGACTTAAGTTGATAGAGGTAGTCATAAGTAGTATAAAATGTCCTTCGAAAAGTCTTTGCGGAGAAAATTGTGAAAAATATCGAAGAAAAACCCTTAATTTAGGTGTAAATTTGAATTTGAATTTTTCGAAGCACCCCCCTTACAACATTTTCAAAATTTTTCAAAATTTAGAATTTCGATATTTTGACTTAAATTGATAGAGGTAGTCATAAGTAGTATAAAATGTCCTTCGAAAAGTCTTTGCGGTGAAAATTGTGAAAAATATCGAAGAAAAACCCTTAATTTAGGTGTAAATTTGAATTTGAATTTTTCGAAGCACCCCCCTTACAACATTTTCAAAATTTTTCAAAATTTAGAATTTTGATATTTTGACTTAAGTTGATAGAGGTAGTCATAAGTAGTATAAAATGTCCTTCAAAAAGTCTTTGCGGTGAAAATTGTGAAAAATATCGAAGAAAAACCCTTAATTTAGGTGTAAATTTGAATTTGAATTTTTCGAAGCACCCCCCTTACAACATTTTCAAAATTTTTCAAAATTTAGAATTTTGATATTTTGACTTAAATTGATAGAGGTAGTCATAAGTAGTATAAAATATCCTTCGAAAAGTCTTTGCGATGAAAATTGTGGAAAATATCGAAGAAAAACCCTTATTTTAGGTGTAAATTTGAATTTGAATTTTGAGCCACCCCCTTACAACATTTTCAAAATTTTTCAAAATTTAGAATTTCGATATTTTGACTTAAATTGATAAAGCTAGTCATAAATAGTATAAAATTTCCTTCGAAAAGTCTTTGCGGTGAAAATTGTGGAAAATATCGAAGAAAAACCCTTAATTTAGGTGTAAATTTGAATTTGAATTTTTCGAAGCACCTCCCTTACAACATTTTCAAAATTTTTCAAAATTTACAATTTCGATATTTTGACTTAAATTGATAAAGCTAGTCATAAATAGTATAAAATGTCCTTCGAAAAGTCTTTGCGATGAAAATTGTGGAAAATATCGAAGAAAAACCCTTAATTTAGGTGTAAATTTGAATTTGAATTTTTCGAAGCACCCCCCTTACAACATTTTCAAAATTTTTCAAAATTTAGAATTTCGATATTTAGACTTAAATTGATAAAGCTAGTCATAAATAGTATAAAATGTCCTTCGAAAAAGTTTTGCAAAGTAAAATGTTTAAAAATATCGAAGAAAAACCCTTAATTTAGGTGTAAATTTGAATTTGAATTTTCTTAGACCCCTACAACACATTTTCAAAATTTTTCAAAATTTAGAATTTTGATATTTTGACTTAAGTTGATAGAGGTAGTCATAAGTAGTATAAAATGTCCTTCGAAAAGTCTTTGCGGAGAAAATTGTGAAAAATATCGAAGAAAAACCCTTAATTTAGGTGTAAATTTGAATTTGAATTTTTCGAAGCACCCCCCTTACAACATTTTCAAAATTTTTCAAAATTTAGAATTTCGATATTTTGACTTAAGTTGATAGAGGTAGTCATAAATAGTATAAAATGTCCTTCAAAAAGTCTTTGCGATGAAAATTGTGGAAAATATCGAAGAAAAACCCTTAATTTAGGTGTAAATTTGTGATAAAGCACCCCCCTTACAACATTTTCAAAATTTTTCAAAATTTAGAATTTTGATATTTTGACTTAAGTTGATAGAGGTAGTCATAAGTAGTATAAAATGTCCTTCAAAAAGTCTTTGCGGTGAAAATTGTGAAAAATATCGAAGAAAAACCCTTAATTTAGGTGTAAATTTGAATTTGAATTTTTCGAAGCACCCCCCTTACAACATTTTCAAAATTTTTCAAAATTTAGAATTTTGATATTTTGACTTAAATTGATAGAGGTAGTCATAAGTAGTATAAAATATCCTTCGAAAAGTCTTTGCGATGAAAATTGTGGAAAATATCGAAGAAAAACCCTTATTTTAGGTGTAAAATTATAATAAGAATAATTTGAAAAACTCCTTTAAAATTTTTAAAATTTTTTAAAATTTAGAGAATTGATATTTTGAGTTAAAGAAATAAAGAAGGTAGTAGAAGATGGTATAAAATATAAACTTCGAAAAGTGCTTTTTTGGTTGGAAAATTGTGGAAAATATCAGAAGAAAAACCCTTAATTTAGGTGTAAATTTGAGTTTTTTGAATTTTTCGAAGGAAATTTTATACTCTTTATGACTAGCTTTGTCAATTTGGGGTCAAAATATCGAAATTCTACATTTTTGAAAAATTACAAAATGTTGTAAGGGAGTGCTTCGAAAAATGCGAATTCAAATTTACACTACAATAGGGTTTATCTTCGTGCTTTCACTAAATGATATTGCTCAACACTCGGCAATTAGGATAAAATATAAAATCAGGATTACAACGTGTTAGAGACTATCAAAAAATCAGTTCAGATTACACCTCAATTTAAGGGTTTTATTCGTATTTTCACAACAATTTTAACTGCCTCATCAACAAAAGTCATAAATATCATACAAAGCCTGGCGAAAAAGAGTGGAAAATATGTCGAAAATTGCAAATTTACCTAAGGTTTTTGGATATTCTTCGACCCTCATTTTCCACAGTACCCCGGCATTATCAGCCTATTTATGACTGCCTCTATCAACTTAAGTCAAGGTATCGAAATTCTTGAAAATTTTGAAAATGTTGTAATGGGGGGTGCTTCCGGTCAATTTGCCCTGGATGGCCACCATAAAAAAACTGAAGGGCTAGAGCAACACTCTATCAGCTTAGGGTCAAGAATATCAAAAATTCAAATTCACATTTGAAAATACCTAAAGTAAGGGTTTTTCGTGGCCCTTTTCCACAATTTTCATCCAAAGACTTTTCGAAGGACATTTTATACTGTGTAGACTACCTGTATCAGCTTAAGTCCAAATATCGATAATTTATGATTGTCTATCCCAATTTTGACCATATTTATTTATGTTACGCAATTCAGGTCAAATTCAAATGGAATCTTTGAACAAATTCAACTCCTCAAATTTACCTAAATTAGGGGTTTTTCTTCTGATATTTTAAACAATTTTCACCGCAAAGACTTTTTGAAGGACATTGTATACCACCTATCGAGGCTCAACTTAAGTCAAAATATCAAAATCAAATTTCGAACACTTTTAATCTTGTAAGGGGGTAGCTTCGAAAAAATTCAGATGCAAATTTACAATAAATTAGGGGTTTTCATCGATATTTCCACAATTTTCATCGCAAAGACTTTCGAGAGGACATTTGTATACTATTTATGACTAGCTTTATCAATTTGGAGTCAAAGTATCGAAATTGAAATTTTGAAAATTTGAAAATGTTGCCAGGGGGAACTACGAAAAATTCAGAATTCAAATTTACACCTAAATCAAGGTTTTTCGTCGATGACACTCCGACAATTTTCACTCCGCAAAGTTTCGAAGGACATACTATACTGTTTATGACTAGCTTTATCAATTTGGAGGTCAAATATCGAAATTCTAAATTTTGAAAAATTTTGACAAGTTGTGGGGGTGCTCGAAAAATTCAAATTCAAAATGCCACCCATCAGGGTTTTCTTCGATATTTTCCACAATTTTCATCGCGAAGACTTTCGAAGGACGTTTTTATACTATTTATGACCTCTAACGGTTAAGTCAAAATGTCGAAATAGTAAATGTTAAGAAAAGTTGAGAGGTCTTCAAAAATTCAAGTTTGCACCTAAATTGGGGGTTTTCTTCGATATTGTCTAATTATCACCGCAAAGACTTTTCCGAGATTCTATTTATGACTAGCGATATCAACTTGAGGTCAAGATGTCAGAATTCACAATTTTGAAAAATTCCGAAAAGATTGAGGGGCAACTCGAACAATTCGAATTCAAATTTTACTAAATTACGGGGTTATCTTCGATATTTTTCAGAATTTTCACCGCGAGACATTTTCGAAGGACATTTTATACCACTTGTGACTACCTCTATCAACTTAGGGTCAAAATATCAAAATTCAAAATTTTGAAAAGGAAATGTTGTGAGGAAGGAGCCATTCGAAAAATTCAAATTCAGGTTTACACCTAACTTAAGGGTTTTTCTTCGATATTTTACAAAATTTTCATCCCATAAAGGCTTTTCGAAGGACATTACATACCACTTTATTGACTACCTCTATCAACTTAAGTCAAAATATCAAAATTCTAAATTTTGAAAAATTTTATATCAAGCTAGGTCAAAATGTTGAAAGGGGTTCTATATGAGTACAATTTTGCAAATGTTGTAAGGGGGTGCTTCGAAAAATTGGTTCACAATTTACAACCCCAAATAAAAGGTTTTTCGAAATTTTTATAAAAACAGGTTGTCCATACTATATAGACAGCTAAACATTTCAATTTGAAGTCAAAATATCGGAAATTCTAAATTTCGAAATTTGAAAATGTTGTAGGGGGGTGCTTCGAAGGATTCAAATTCAAATTTACACCCACAAATTAAGGGTTTTTCTTCGATATTTTCCGCAATTTTCGTCGCAAAGACTATTCGAAGGAAATTGTCTACTACTGTATTATTCACCTCTATCAATTTAGGGCAAGAATAACAAGTTCTAAATATAGAAAATTTTTGAAAAAGTTGTAAGGGGTGCTTCTAGAAAAATTCAAGTTCAAAGGTACACCTAAGTGAAGGGTTTTTCTTCGACCATTTTCCACAATTTTCACGGCAAAGACTTTTCGAGAGGACATTTATACTACTTATGTACTAGCACTATCAATTTGAGGTCAAAAAATATCAGAAGTCTAAATTTTGAAGAGTTTTGATATTTTATAAGAGATTGCTTTCGAAAAAATTCAAGTTCAAATTTACCCCTAAAAATCAAGGGGGTTTTTCTTCGATATTTTCCACTGAATTTAAATCACAAAAGCTTTTCCAGAAAGACATTGCCTACCACTTATGACTACCTCTATCAACTTAAGTCAAAATGTCAAAATTCTAAATTTTGAAAAGTTTTGAAAAGTTGAAGGGGGTGCTGATTCACAAATTTACACCTAAATTAAGGGTTTTCCTTCGATATTTTCCCCAATTTTCATCGCAAAGACTTTTCGAAGGACACTATACTATTACTAAATAGCTTAATCAATTTAGGTCAAAATATCAAAATTCTAAATTTTGAAAAATTTTGAAAATGACAGCAGAGGAGTGCTTCGAAAATTCAAACTCCAAGTTACACCTAAAATTAAGGGGTTTTCTTCGATGGTTTCCTACAGTTTTTTTCATCGCAAAGACTTTTCGAAGGAGCATTTTATCCTACTCATGACTAGCTTTATCAATTTACAGTCAAAATATCGAAAATTCTAAATTTTGAAAAATTTTGAAAATGTTGTAAGAGTGCAAAGAAAGATTCAAATTCAAATTTAACCTAGAATTAAGGGTTTTCTTCGATATTTACTCCCCTTTTCTGGCCCTAAAGACTGTTCGAAAGGAGTTTTACTACTATAACTAACTTATTCAATTTAAATCAAAAATATCAAATTCTAAGAATTTTGAAAATGTTAGCAAAGAGGAATTTAACTCGAAAAATTCAATTCTTGCCCCTAAGTCAAAGGAATTTTCTTCGATATTTTCCACAATTTTCATCATAAAATTTTCATGTTTCTATCAATTTAAGTCAAAATAAAAATTCTAGCTTTAAAAATTTTGAAAATGTGAAAGTGCTCGAAAAATTCAAAATTCAAATTTACACCTAGAGTGGGGTTTTGCTCGATATTTTGTTTTTGGTCATCATAAGAAGCACTCTTCAGAGGGACGTGCTGCCGACTATGACAGCTTCATCAGTGAGATACAAATATCGAAATTCGAAATTTTGAAAATTACGAAAAAAAGCCAAGCAAGGAATTTTAACGAAAAATTCAAGGATTACCTAAATGGTTTTCTTCCACAATTTGTCGCCGAAGACTTTCAGAAGGACATTTTATACTGTTATGACTAGCTTCATCAATTTAAGTCAAAATATCGATATTCTAAATTTTGAAAAATTTTGAAAATGTTGTAAGAGGGGTGCTTCGAAAATTCAAATTCAGAATTTTCAAATTAAGGGTTTTTCTTCGATATTTTCCACAATTTTCATCGCAAAGACTTTTCGAAGACCATTTTACCACTATTATGACTGCCTCTATCAATTTAAAGTCAAAATAATAAATTCTAAGTGGTTACCTTGAAAATGTTGTAAGGATGCTTCAAGAAAAATTCAAATTCGTTTTTTTTTTTTCAGTGGGTTTTCTTGAATAACAATTTTTTACCACTGATTTTCGAAGGACATTTTATACTACTTATGACTACCTCTATCAATTTAAGTCAAAATATCAAAATTCTAAATTTTTGAAAAATTTTGAAAATGTTGTAAAGGATTGCTTCGAAAAATTCAAATTCAAGTTTACACCTAAGTCCGGGTTTTTCTTCGATATTTTCCACAATTTTCATCGCAAAGACTTTTCGAAGGACATTTTATACTACTTATGACTACCTCTATCAATTTAAAAGTCAAAATATCAAAATTCTGATTTTGAAAAAATTTTGAAAATATTGTAAGGAAGTGCTTTTTTATTTACAAATTTACACCTAAATTTAGGGTTTTTCCTTCGATATTTTTTATAATTTTTAATGTAAAGACTTTTCGAAGGACATTTCCTCTACTACTTATGACTAGTTTTATCGAATTCAAGTCAAAATATCAAAATTCTAACTTTTGAAAAATTTTGAAAATGTTGTAAGGGGGTGCTTCCGAAAAATTTAAATTCAAATTTACCCTAAATTAAGGGTTTTTCTTCGATATTTTCTACAATTTTCATCGCAAAGACTTTTCGAAGGACATTTTATACTACTTTATAAACTACCTCTATCGGCCCCAAGTCAAATATCAAATCAATAATTTGAAAAGATTTTGAAAATGTTGTAAGAGGGAGTGCTTCGAAAAATTCAAATTCAGGTTTACACCTAAATTAAGGGGTTTTTTTCGATATTTCTAATTTTCATCTTAAGAGTTTTTCGAATTACATTTTATACTGCGTTAAGACCCCCCTTATCAACACTTAAGTCAAAATATCAAAATTCTAATTTTGAAAAATTTTGAAAAATGTTGTAAGGGGGTTCTTATACAAATTTACACCTAAATTGGGTTTTCTTCGATATTTTCCACAATTTTCCGACGAAAGCGTTTGGAAGGACATTGGACACTTCCTATGTTAAACTTACCAATCTATCAACTTAAGTCAAAATATCAAAATTCTAAATTTTGAAGAAATTTTGGTAGTGTAAGGGGGTGCTTCGAAAAGCTCAAATTCAAATTTACACCCTATTGAGGGTTTTTCTTCGATATTTTCCACAATGGTCATCGCAAAGACTTTTCGAAAGGACATTTTATACTATATGACTACCTCTATCAACTTAAGTCAAAATATCAAAATTCTAAATTTTGAAAAATTTTGAAAATATTTAGTAAGGGGGGTGCTTCGAAAAATTCAAATTCAAATTTACACTAAAATTAAGGGTTTTTTCTTCGATATTTTCCACAATTTTCATCATAAAGACTTTTAGAAGGTGTTTTTATACTACTTAATGACTAAGCTTTATCAATTTAAGTCAAAATACCGATACTTCTAAATTTTAAAAAATTTTGAAAATGTTGTAAGGGGGGTGCTTCGAAAAATT
>JAEIFQ010000231.1:0-93924 GCA_018904025.1 Zaprionus vittiger | reverse complement strand
TGCGTTGGCTGGGTTTCCCCACCTCTCAAGATAGTTGGGTACACAAAAATGAAATTCTATAAATATATACGTGTACTTTGTCATCTGATATAACATATACCCCACCGCTGTAAACCAACATATACATTAAATTTAAAACAATTTATATTATATTTTTTTAAAATATTTTTTTAATTTCAACATTTTTTTATATAAACTTATACTAATAACAAATGTTTTATTCTTAATCAAATTTTATATATATATAAATAACAATTGCTTTATTCTTAATCAAATTTTATACATTTTATAAATAAATATTAAATCAAAACAATTTTCTAATAAATTCTCTTTTGTTTTTTTTTAATAAAAGTTTGTATTCAGGGCCACTTCAGCATAAAATAAATTAACTTCCGAGTTCTCTTTTTCTTCCTTATATCTTTTTAATAGGGCTTTCTGTTTACATGTCTTATTTTCAGCTGTCTCTATCTCTTGAATTTTCCTATCCCAAACTAAAATGTCAGCATCATACAAGTCTATTTCTTCCAGAGCCTTACGTTTCTGTATTCTAAAATGGCCATGAGCCATTGTATTATATAAATTTAGTTCTATAACTCTTTTATCGTCTTTTCTGTGATTAACTGATCTAATCAACGACATTGTACCACTTGTTTTTTCACCAGTATTTAAACATTTTTTATAATCAGCAAAGCCGATTCGTTTAACACAACTTGCCTTAACCCCTTTAGACTTTTTTACATCTGGAGCACCAGGAACAAGAAAGGAATACACTTTTGAACGTAAGCCTACGAATCCACTCATAGGCTTCCCATTCAACTCATCTTTGAAAAACCCTAAGCGTTTCTTGTTAACGCTGCTAAAATTATATCTATTCAAGAGATCTGAATGATAATCAGATGTATCAAATTTCATTGGAAGATCTTCACGTATATCAGCTTAAAAATCTTCAGTTTTATCGTGTATATGAAAGTGTCTGTTTCCATATACTGATAATGAATATCGTTCATTTTCCATTTTGAAATGTCTAGCACAGCAAAAATTATCACTAAAATATTTCACGCTATGGAAATTGCTTTTAGCAATCAATGAGCGTGCGCAATTTCTTTTGCGACCAGTGGAATCGGTTGGTGTTGCACTTTCCTATTCAGTTATTAATTTCACATTAACCCTTTTCTCAACGTTTTCCATAGTCTTGCCATACACTGCGTTATTGAGAAGTTTAAAAAAATCTTTTTCAAACGAATTCTTCGCATTCGTTCTATGAAAAGTATTCAGATCGGTGTACGATTGCAGCCTCTATGGATTATTTTTAAGATTAACCCATTGTCTAGACACTCTTTTAGTGTCGTGTAATGGATAACATAGTTTGACTTATGTTCTAAGTCAGCTATTAACTTTTTAACATGAGAATTGGGAGTGGGTTTTTTGTTTTTCGGACAAAATGGAAGATCATTATGATTATTATGAATCGAAAAGGGGTATTCTAAGGGCTATTCTACCTCAAGAATATATCCATATTCAGACTCATCGTCTATGCTAAAGACATCAAAGTCTTCTAGAGTATCTAGAGGTAACCACTCGAACTCGCCATATGGTAACGATTGTGACATTGTCCAACCATATAAATTATTAGCGTCTAAATATACCAGATATGAAGAATCTTTTGTTTCATCATATTCCGGTAGATATTTATTATTTGCTTTTGTATATTTTATGGTACATTGCACTAGACCGCCACGTATACCAGATTGAATGAATCTATACATATCAATATCTGTAAGAAGATCAAATTCAATCTTGGTAATTTTTAACATGGCGTCCCAAGATAACCCTGGAGTTGTGAAAAACTGAGCAGGGTCTAGAGAGTATATGTTAATACACAACTGTCTAAAGTTTTCAAAGATGTCTGCCAATAGAAGAACATCAGTTTTCAAGTACACCCACTTGTTTTTATTCACACTTACTTACGTGTATATTATAATATACACTGGTATATTATACACTTGTTTTCCGGCTGCGCCAGTTACCTCTCGGGAGGGTATTTTGGAAGGGTGAAGGCTCGAAAGAAAACACGTCCAATCTGTTCAGCTTTTCAATGTCAAGTGACTGACTACAATTTTAATTTCTAAGTTAACAGGGGAATCATACATAACAGCTACATGTTGCAGTTCGGCAGCGCCGAGGTTTTGTGGCGCAGCGGCAAATGCGTTGTGGCTGCGGCTGGGTTGTACGGTATTTTTGTCCGGACATATCCAGTTTGTGGCGATTTGAGGCCCGGTGTTGTTTTTGGCGTAGCGACACTTTTATGCGTTGAAGTTGCACCTGGTTTGTACGGTATTTTGTCCGGACATATCCAGTTCGTGGCGATTTTGAGGGCCGGTGTTGTTTTTGGCGTAGCGACACTTTTAAACGTTGTGGTTGCACCTGGGTTGTACGGTATTTTGTACAGACAAAAATCGTGGCGATTTTGATAGTTGATGTTGTTTTTGGAATAGCGGAGGTTTTAGCGGCGGCAAGAACATTCTCGAAGGCTGTGGTAGATATGTATGTATGTATGTCTTGTGATAGGGTCGGGGTAGATAGGGTAACTCGTGCAATAATGTGTGTTGAAGTGGGATGCCAATACTTACATGTAGATATGCAGACATGTATGTATGGGCGTCCCACTCGCACATTCACAACTTTTAAAGGGCTTGTAGTAAAACGGTCGTCTGCTTATGATGGTGCCGGGCTGCCAGATCGGGCTCATATCGATGAGGCTGCGTCGCCACAGTCTTATGATCGCTATTATGTTCTAGCATTCTAATTGCAAAATATTGAGAGCAAAACAAAATAACAATATCCAATAAGAATAATATTGAACTTGCAAAGTCATAACAGGCCAAATACTTTTGGGTCGCGTCTTTTTGATGCGTGCTAAATATAATAAAAATAATAAACTTTACTTATAAATAATTAATATTATTTGTAACTATTATAAGTTTATTGCATAAATGAGTATGAAATGAAAATAAGGAAAACCTATTTTTTATTGAAATTTAATTAAATAATTTAATTTGTTTGTAGCGGCTATATTAGAGCCCGCTTGACTGTAACTTTTATTTTCGTTTATTGGAATAAAATAAATAAACAAAATAAAATAAGAAATAATAAATAAATGAAAATTTCCACCCGCCTCAAACCGGGAGTTGAACACACGCACTCTCTCACAGTCTTTTTAATTTGCCGGCCATTGCCTCACTTATTGGCCTATCGGCAAAGCTGCAAGCTGCCATACAATGCAAATAAAAAGTTTGAAATGCTGTGTGTCTGACGCTAGATTCGAACCTCGGTATGCTTGTGTAAATTAGGTTTGCTTAAGTATATATGTTCAAAGTGAGTTTAATTAGTATCATATCTCACTTATTAATAGTCTAATTTAAATGAAATTTTCACATAACGCCCGTGGCAAGGTATTTGTCATGTAAGATATACAACTTTGGTTGTTGAGCTAATATTGTAGTTGTTAAATAGTTATTACTGATTTACAGAGGCGGAAAGGGGCGTGTCCAAATTTTACAAAAACTTTGAGACACTGCAATATATATGTATGTTGTCGCAAAATTTGATGACTCTAGCTCTTATAGTTTCTGAGATCCAGGTGTTCATACAGACAGACAGACGGACAGACAGACATGGCTCAATCGACTCGGCTACTGATACTGATTCAGAATATATATAGTTTATGGCGATGGAGATGCCTCCTTCTGCCTGTTACGCACATTTCCGTTCCGACAAACACAATAGACCATGAATTTTTTTAAAATCCATGGCCTAAAAACTTGATTACTAATCACTTTACTATTATTGCAATAAACCATGTTAGAAGGTGGATGTACTACGCCCAAGCACCCTCGGTTCATAGAAAATAATTAGGATACAAGATAGTTCCCACGCTGAGTAGCAGGAGAACAGGTGCAAAGAAACATAGTAAACCGTTAGGACAACAGGTTGCAGTGTTTTGATTACGCACTTACATATCATGATAGGGATACTACTTTCACATGGGGGGTGACATGTCAAATTTCTCACACTGTATTATCAATTAGAAAATTAGCATATTAAAAAAGGATTACTGATCACACACACGCACACACACACAAAACTAATATACATAATCAACAAGTTGTGGCTGTAGCTGTTTACGCTCTAACATATCATGATAGGGATAATAATATCACATGGGATGCCGTGTGAAATTTCTCACACTGAATTATCAATTAGAAAATTTGCATATTAAAATAGGGTTACTGATCACACACACGCACACATACACAAAACTAATATACATAATCAACAAGTTGTGGAGGTAGCTGTTTACACATTTCATGATTAACCACGTGCTGGCAATCAACTAACCTTACCGTTTTCATGCTCACGGTCACGGCTAGGGTCACAAAAGAGGCGATACACACATTAACATGTTGTGGTAGGGTGTCCCGGCCTCTCAAATATTACACTCGTCAGCGATCCCCATGAGTCACATGCGTGTGTGCACTGACGCATGCATTCACCCACACACCCTAACACGTGTGTATGTAAACACGATCATGCGTACTCATTTTCATAAACTCACCTGTCAGCCTTTAACACTTCCCACCCTAATTTATCACCTACAAACCCATGAAATATGCTAATTAGGACCCTAAATTTCCGACCCTCGTCACGCACCGCTAATTTTGTCCACCCACTCCACTTTTGGTCCCAGAAAAACCCATTAAATATGCTAAATTGACCGATCACCCCAAAAAACCCATTAATATGCTAATTAGGTACCTTAATTACCTAACCCTCCCTCGTCACACCCCATTAATTTTTATTTCCCACTCCACTTTTTGTCCCAGAACCCGCATTTCCTATCTACTTATGTGTTCACTAATCCGATGTCACCAATACAATTACATGGTTTCGCCGACGCATCTATGAGAGCCTACGGTGCTTGCGACTATATTCGTAGCAAAACTGTTGAAGGTTACAAGGTTTCGTTGTTGACTTCAAAGTCAAAAGTAGCGCCGCTCAAGACGAAAACACTTCCTAGACTTGAGTTTTGTGCCGCTCACCTTCTAGCAGATCTTTGCCACAGAATCAAACCATTATTGTAGATAAATATCGAACGAATCGTCTACTGGTCGGGTTCAGAAGTTACTCTTCACTGGATCGGATCTCATCCTTCGTCGTTGGCGACGTTCGTTTCGAACAGAGTGGCTGAGATTCAGGAGTGGTCCGTTAATCTGAACCTAGAGCTGTCAAGGGAGATGATGGAGCTGGAGAAAAGAAAAACAGCGGTTGGACTGGCCGCTGCCGTAGTTAAATCGGATCTAGTGGACGTCATCGAGGGATTTTCGTCACACCTCAAACTGCTAAGGGAATTTGTTTATATGTTCCGCTTCATAGCTAAATGCAAAAATAGGAATGCCCAATTCGAAAATATTCCGTCACCAACGGAATATAAAGAAGCCATTTTAAAAATGATCGAAGTTGTTCAATGTCACGAATTTGATGATGACATTAAAAGAGTTTCAAGGGATCCAAGCTTGGCCCTTGTCTTCAGCGATTAAATCCATTTATTCACGAAGACAAGGGAACTTGGTGTAAGTTCTCGTTGTTGAGAGTTGGAGGGCGACTAACAAATGCTCCTATTCACTTGTGAGTACCCTTCGGGAGCGTATTTCGATTGTCAACGCTCAGGAGGTCTACAGTCAGACAGTTCGTTCGTGCATTAGATGTTTCAAATGCACGCCTCGACTTCTGACTCAAATAATGGGGAATTTACCCGCAGACCGACTCCGTGCTCTCAGCCCCTTTGACATTTGTGGCGTTGATTTTTGTGGTCCCCTTATAAGTCCTACATAGCGCTGTTCGTGTGTTTTGCGTCCAGGGCAGTTCATTTAGAAAATGTTTCCGATCTTTCCACTGACTCCTTTTTGTTATGTTTTCAAAGGTTTGTTGGTCGCCGAGGATGTCCGAAGATCGTGCACTGCGACAACGCGACGAACTTCGTCGGAGCGAGTCGCCACTTCGACGATCTGCGACTGAAGATCGAGGAGCAAGAGGACGCAATTCGCGAATTCGCATCAAGAAGCGGATGCGAATTTGCGTTCACACCGCCTCGAGCACCACACATGGGAGGGCTCTGGGAGGCAGGTGTCAAAACTGCAAAGCACCTAATCCTACGAGCGGTAGGCAGCGCGCAGCTAACAGCGGAGGAGCTGCAAACAGTCCTCGTCGGCGTCGAGGCGGTGCTGAACTCGAGGCCACTCGGACCAATCAGCCGGGTCGCTACTCGCCCCACCAGCACTCCGGACCCCGGACCAGACGGGTCTCAATTGCTTGCGGCGATGGCGACTTGTCTCGTCAGTCAGGCAAATGTTCTGACAGCGATGGTCCCGCGAATATGTCCTGGGGCTTCAAATCCGGGGCAAGTGGCAGCAGCAGCAGCCCAACGTCAAAGAGGGCACACTCGTCGTCGTCGCAGAAGACAACCTTCCTCCGCAACAGTGGCTCCTCGGCAGGATCGTGGCAACTCACGCAGGGCAGGACGGCATGGTCAGGGTCGTCGATCTTAGGACCAGCGAAGGGCGAGTTTACAGACGGGCCATTCATAAACTGGCTCCATTACCAGTTGCTTGAAGCTTTACAGGCCTTCAACGGGGCCGTTGTTAAATTAAGTTAGTATATTAAAAAGACAAAATATGAAGTTTACTGTAAATTAGTTTAGGGCGGAGCGGGAGCGCAATAAAATTCTCTCTTTTCTTGTTTTGAATTCGCCCCGTTTCGCCACCGTAGTTTGGAGTAATCGCAAATTATACTTTGAAACGAACGCACGTCTTTTTTCTCGTTTTCGCCAAATTACAGCCACCCAAAGTTTTCGGTACAATAATTTAATTAGATAAACTTATCTAAATTTTCAGTGGATATCCGATTATTTAACTTACAGGTCTCAACGAGTTCTTTTTAAATACTGTCTTTCAAAGCCAATCATAGTAACTTCTGGTGTTCCTCAGGGCAGCCATCTTGGACCTTTGCTTTTTAACCTTTTTATCAACGATCTTCCTTCAATACTTCTTCACTCTAATATCCTTATGTATGCTGATGACGTGAAACTCTGTTTGACGTATAGTGATCCTACACGTAACTTCCTCCAAACAGATCTTGATTTGCTCTTTGCTTGGTGCAGGCATAATCTGCTGCGTCTTAACTGTTTGAAGTGCAAAGTTATGTCATTTTACAGAGGTAGCTATCACGTCTTCAACTATACATTTGATTTAAATGATTTGATTTCGCTGTCAAGAATAACCGAGGTAAACGATCTAGGTATTCTCTTTGATCATAGATTGAAATTTGATCGTCACATTGCACAAATTGTCAATAAGTCATTTCGAGTACTTGGTTTCATAAAAAGATGGGCCAAAGAATTTAGAGATACGACAAAATTACTTTACACTTCTCTTGTTCGTCCAATTCTTGAATATGGTTTTTGCGTGTGGTCGCCGCAATATCAGATTCACCAAGATAGAATTGAGTCTGTTCAAAAGCAATTTTTACTTTTCGCTTTGCGTAGTTTCAACTGGGTACCAGGTGTAGACTTACCACCTTATTCTAGTAGACTCCTTCTTATTAACCTACCTTCTCTTACTAATCGTCGTATCATGTTAGGTGTCACGTTTCTTTTTAAACTAATCAAGAACGACATTGATTCCCCTATTCTGCTTAACCAAATCAATTTCTGTATTCCTTCTAGAAACTCGTAATTTTCTGCCACTTTCCTTGGAACTTTGAATTCTGACTCCTCCCTTAATTCGGTCAAACTATCCATTCATAACTACTTAACACTTAACACCAATTAACACTAATCCACCTATCTGATTGGGTTTTACTGGGTTTTACCCAATCCCTTTGCAACAAATGTTGGATCGATTTCTTTTTCTTTTTATTATCCCAGTTTAAATTTTAAATTTAAATTTTTAAAAGACTTTTTGAAAATATATAATTAATATAAGTCTTCTGAATAAATAAAATTATTTCATAAAAGTATTTTCTATTTTATGAATACCGCAAACCATATAAAAGATTGCGATAGCCCTTGGTGACTTCTCGCACTGTTTACGCCGAAATGCTGCCCACTTCTCGGCGGCTACGTGGCGGCAGTGATTTCTTCCTTCTAGGGGGGATCGTAGAGTTGGGTTGTGAATATCGAAACCGACGCGAGAAAACAATGCGATATAAGGAGACAATTCGGGGCGCGTGTCGTTCACTTCACTTTTTATTTTCAACTAATTCTTTGTACATGTTACATATTTAGCTTAAGCCTAACTTAACATAATCTGGATAAAAGAGTGCGAGAGCCCTTGGTGACTTCTCGCACTGTTCTCGCACCGAAATGCTGCTTACTTCTCGGTGGCTACGTTTCGACGTAAACATCCCGCCCCCTTGCAATACTATTGCAAATAGATGGGGCCGGCATCTTTTTGGAGGCCGCTGGAAGGACTTGAGGGGTGCTGGCGGACTACGTCTTAAAGACACCGGATAATACCCAGCCAAACAGAGTGTTCTGGGCCAACGGTAGTCCACCGTGGGATGGAACCAGCCCTGGAAGGAGTACGTCTCCACAGACGTCGGCCCCCAGAACAATGGAGACTCTGCACCGAGAGTCCGCCAGCTTAATGCCCGGATAGCTGGTTTGGAGGACCTTGTTAACCTATTGCGCCGGAGTCCTGATCTGCACATCTTCAATCTTCAGAGTCACTGTGGTGGAGAACTCTGGGGACGCCTTTGACCTAAACAAGGCGCGGCAAAACCCATTTTCGGCGGAAAGGCCAAAGGCCTGTGCCAATGAGGTGGACATGCTCATTTTCATACACTCACCTGTCAACCTTTAACACTTCCCACCCTAATTTATCACCTACAAACCCATGAAATATGCTAATTAGCCCTCGTCACGCTTCGCTAATTTTATCCACCCACTCCACTTTTTGTCACAGAAAAACCCATGAAATATGCTAATTAGGATCCTTAACTTCCGATCCCTCGTCACGCACCGCTAATTTTATCCCACCCACTCCACTTTTTGTCCCAGAAAAACCCATTAAATATGCTAATTAGGACCCTAAATTGACCGATCACCCCAAAAAACCCATTAATATGCTAATTAGGTACATTAATTACCTAACCCCCCCTCGTCACACCCCATTAATTTTTATTCCCCACTCCACTTTTTGTCCCAGAACCCGCATTTCCTATCTACTTATGTGTTCACTAATCCGATGTCACCAATACAATTACATGGTTTCGCCGACGCATCTATGAGAGCCTACGGTGCTTGCGACTATATTCGTAGCAAAACTGTTGAAGGTTACAAGGTTTCGTTGTTGACTTCAAAGTCAAAAGTAGCGCCGCTCAAGACGAAAACACTTCCTAGACTTGAGTTATGTGCCGCTCACCTTCTAGCAGATCTTTGCCACAGAATCAAGCCATTATTGTAGATAAATATCGAACGAATCGTCTACTGGTCGGATTCAGAAGTTACTCTTCACTGGATCCGATCTCATCCTTCGTCGTTGGCGACGTTCGTTTCGAACAGAGTGGCTGAGATTCAGGAGTGGTCCATTAATCTGAACCTAGAGCTGTCAAGGGAGATGATGGAGCTGGAGAAAAGAAAAACAGCGGTTGGACTGGCCGCTGCCGTAGTTAAATCGGATCTAGCGGACGTCATCGAGGGATTTTCGTCACACCTCAAACTGCTAAGGGAATTTGTTTATATGTTCCGCTTCATAGCTAAATGCAAAAATAGGAATGCCCAATTCGAAAAGATTCCGTCACCAACGGAATATAAAGAAGCCATTTTAAAAATGATCGAAGTTGTTCAATGTCACGAATTTGATGATGACATTAAAAGAGTTCGCAAGGGATCCAAGCTTGGCCCTTGTCTTCAGCGATTAAATCCATTTATTCACGAAGACAAGGGAACTTGGTGTAAGTTCTCGTTGTTGAGAGTTGGGGGGCGACTAGCAAATGCTCCTATGCACTTGTGAGTACCCTTCGGGAGCGTATTTGGATTGTCGACGCTCAGGAGGTCTACAGTCAAACAGTTCGATCGTGCATTTGATGTTTCAAATGCACGCCTCGACTTCTGACTCAAATAATGGGGAATTTACCCGCAGACCGACTCCGTGCTCTCAGCCCCTTTCACATTTGTGGCGTTGATTTTTGTGGTCCCCTTATAAGTCCTACATAGCGCTGTTCGTGTGTTTTGCGTCCAGGGCAGTTCATTTAGAAAATGTTTCCGATCTTTCCACTGACTCCTTTTTGTTATGTTTTCAAAGGTTTGTTGGTCGCCGAGGATGTCCGAACGAACTTCGTCGGAGCGAGTCGCCACTTCGACGATCTGCGACTGAAGATCGAGGAGCAAGAGGACGCAATTCGCGAATTCGCATCAAGAAGCGGATACGAATTTGCGTTCACACCGCCTCGAGCACCACACATGGGAGGGCTCTGGGAGGCAGGTGTCAAAACTGCAAAGCACCTAATCCTACGAGCGGTAGGCAGCGCGCAGCTAACAGCGGAGGAGCTGCAAACAGTCCTCGTCGGCGTCGAGGCGGTGCTGAACTCGAGGCCACTCGGACCAATCAGCCAGGACCCCAGCGACGGAGAGGCCCTAACCCCAGGGCACCTGCTGACAGGCGGGTCACTACTCGCCCCACCAGCACTCCGGACCCCGGACTAGACGGGTCTCAATTGCTTGCGGCGATGGCGACTTGTTTCGTCAGTCAGGCAAATGTTCTGACAGCGATGGTCCCGCGAATATGTCCTGGGGCTTCAAATCCGGGGCAAGTGGCAGCAGCAGCAGCCCAACGTCAAAGAGGGCACACTCGTCGTCGTCGCAGAAGACAACCTTCCTCCGCAACAGTGGCTCCTCGGCAGGATCGTGGCAACTCACGCAGGGCAGGACGGCATGGTCAGGGTCGTCGATCTTAGGACCAGCGAAGGGCGAGTTTACAGACGGGCCATTCATAAACTGGCTCCATTACCAGTTGCTTGAAGCTTTACAGGCCTTCAACGGGGCCGGTGTTAAATTAAGTTAGTTTATTAAAAAGACAAAATATGAAGTTTAGTGTAAATTAGTTTAGGGCGGAGCGGGAGCGCAATAAAATTCTCTCTTTTCTTGTTTTGAATTCGCCCCGTTTCGCCACCGTAGTTTGGAGTAATCGCAAATTATACTTTGAA
The DNA here is from genome assembly GCA_018904025.1 of Zaprionus vittiger. Classification (NCBI taxonomy): domain Eukaryota; kingdom Metazoa; phylum Arthropoda; class Insecta; order Diptera; family Drosophilidae; genus Zaprionus; species Zaprionus vittiger. The sequence continues at coordinate 82,662 of JAEIFQ010000231.1, read as the reverse complement.
ACGAACGCACGTCCTTTTTCTCGTTTTCGCCAAATTACAGCCACCCAAAGTTTTCGGTACAATAATTTAATTAGATAAACTCATCTAAATTTTCAGTGGATATCCGATTATTTAACTTACAGGTCTCAACGAGTTCTTTTTAAATACTGTCTTTCAAAGCCAATCATAGTAACTTCTGGTGTTCCTCAGGGCAGCCATCTTGGACCTTTGCTTTTTTAACCTTTTTATCAACGATCTTCCTTCAATACTTCTTCACTCTAATATCCTTATGTATGCTGATGACGTGAAACTCTGTTTGACGTATAGTGATCCTACACGTAACTTCCTCCAAACAGATCTTGATTTGCTCTTTGCTTGGTGCAGGCATAATCTGCTGCATCTTAACTGTTTGAAGTGCAAAGTTATGTCATTTTACAGAGGTAGCTATCACGTCTTCAACTATACATTTGATTTAAATGATTTGATTTCGCTGTCAAGAATAACCGAGGTAAACGATCTAGGTATTCTCTTTGATCATAGATTGAAATTTGATCGTCACATTGCACAAATTGTCAATAAGTCATTTCGAGTACTTGGTTTCATAAAAAGATGGGCCAAAGAATTTAGAGATACGACAAAATTACTTTACACTTCTCTTGTTCGTCCAATTCTTGAATATGGTTTTTGCGTGTGGTCGCCGCAATATCAGATTCACCAAGATAGAATTGAGTCTGTTCAAAAGCAATTTTTACTTTTCGCTTTGCGTAGTTTCAACTGGGTACCAGGTGTAGACTTACCACCATATTCTAGTAGACTCCTTCTTATTAACCTACCTTCTCTTACTAATCGTCGTATCATGTTAGGTGTCACGTTTCTTTTTAAACTAATCAAGAACGACATTGATTCCCCTATTCTGCTTAACCAAATCATTCATAACTACTTAACACTTAACAACAATTAACACTAATCCACCTATCTGATTGGGTTTTACTGGGTTTTCCCCAATCCCTTTGCAACAAATGTTGGATCGATTTTTTTTCTTTTTATTATCCCAGTTTAAATTTTAAATTACAATTTTTAAATATAAATAAAATAAATTATTAATAATTTTTTTAACATTTTATTAAATTCATCATTTAAAAATTATTATTAATGTAACAGTTTTAATTCTTAATTTTTTTGTTAAATATTTTCTCAGTCGAATGCCATTAGTCGACATTAAATAAATTAAATAAATAAAAGTTAGTCAAAGACTTTTTCAAAATATATAAGTAATATAAGTCTTCTGAAAAAATAAAAGAATTTCATAAAAGTATTTTCTATTTTATGAATACCGCAAACCATATAAAAGATTGCGATAGCCCTTGGTGACTTCTCGCACTGTTTACGCCGAAATGCTGCCCACTTCTCGGCGGCTACGTGGCGGCAGTGATTTCTTCCTTCTAGGGGGGATCGTAGAGTTGGGTTGTGAATATCGAAACCGACGCGAGAAAACAATGCGATATAAGGAGTCAATTCGGGGCGCGTGTCGTTCACTTCACTTTTTATTTTCAACTAATTCTTTGTACATGTTACATATTTAGCTTAAGCCTAACTTAACATAATCTGGATAAAAGAGTGCGAGAGCCCTTGGTGACTTCTCGCACTGTGCTCGCACCGAAATGCTGCTTACATCTCGGCGGCTACGTTTCGACGTAAACATCCCTGCTTGGCACATGGCACCGAGAGTCCGCCAGCGTAATGCCCGGATAGCTGGTTTGGAGGACCTTGTTAACCTATTGCGCCGGAGTCCTGATCTGCACATCTTCAATCTTCAGAGTCACTGTGGTGGAGAACTCTGGGGACGCCTTTGACCTAAACAAGGCGCGTCAAAACCCATTTTCGGCGGAAAGGCCAAAGGCCTGTGCCAATGAGGTGGGCATGCGGCTATGTGGACTGCACGCGTCCAACAGCACGTGCACCACCAATTTTGCTGTCCATGTCCAGGTTTACTTCTCGGATTGAGAGGTGATTGGAAGGTAGAGAAGCGTGTGGTGGCCCTCGCCGCATGTGTGACAAGTGCTGCCACTGCGACATGAACCCTTGGAATGTTCATGAGCAAGGCAGTTTGGGCAGTATTTGTTGATCAATACTGACCGAAGACGCTTCTCCGCAGCCAGACGCAGGAATCGTTGGCACTTCTTTAATGCGTGGACTCCTCTGCAGACGCGGCATCTAAAGGAGTTCACTCCTTCTGGCTTCGCTGGTGTGTGTGCCTTGGGTGGTGCCATCTCACTAGTCTGAAAATTACACGGTGGATGCAAAATATATATATTATATGTGTATATATATGTGAATATAATATATATAAATTGGATATATATATATAACTTATATATAGTAACATATGTACCATAGTGCACCACTTGACCACACATACACACGCACACACACTCACAACCAATAACACGTACATACATCAAATTGCCACTTGTACTTAGCATATAAGTCAAATATTTATGTATTGCATCAGAACCCATTCCGGCCTGCTTAGATATAAACATCCGCAGTCCCAAATTCGGCGACAATAACAAATCAGCCTACTCTGATCAATTGTAAACATTCCCACGAGAGGGTCAAAACTGCTAACGCAGCTCAAATTCTCGGCTGATCCGTTCCCATGCGCAATCCACTCAAGAGAGTGCATAAACATAAAAGAGAGCCTTATGTACGCTCAATATAGAAGTAAATAAGACTCAGCCAAGGGTTTGCTAAGCGTCCAGTTAGATTCAGATTATATTCCACCTTCAATTGTAAGACACGAATTTTCTCCGCGTACCTCTTAAGTTATTTGGTTCTAATAAAAATATATTTTTTTGAAAACCTTAAACCACGGACGTGTCATTAGCGCAGCCGGTAGGATATTAGTTAAATCGTTAATTAGTATCCGCCAAAGAACCGCGTGTGATATCAAACCTTTGATTGCGTAGCTAGTTAAAAGTTACAGGAAGGCTACAATCCGGAAAAAACAAATAAACTCAGTGCTTAGTGAAACACTCCAACTTAGTAGCCCACTGTGAAAATGTGACCGCTACTGGAAGTGAACAATTTTTTAAATTTTAACATAAAGTGGTGCAGTGAAGACCACTAAAGGACGATCGTTGTCCCAGATCAAACCCGACAAACAATCAACCAACCCAACCCTTAAACAAATAAAAAAATAAAACCCTAGCACACGTGCTAAGCGAGTAAAATAAAAACTTTACAATGGCGCAACAACAACAACCACAACTACAACAAATTCAACTTCTGTCTGAAAACCATCTGAACCAAGCCCTTGGACAGATAAGACAAATACCAACATTCACTGGTATCACATCGGAATTAAGCTCATTCATAAGACGAATAGAGTTTATCCGTGACCTCTACCCAACAACTGATGCCCGGCAAGGACACATCATATTCAGTGCCATCGAGATGCAAATCGGAGGTGAGGCTCAGCGAGTGTCCGAACTGAGCGCAGCTAACACATGGAGTGATCTGAAGGAAGCCCTTATTTCGGAATTTAAAACACAGACACCTTTTGAAGAACTTTTAAGACGACTCTACAATACACTTTTTACTGGATCAATTCGTAAGTTTATAGAAGAACTCGAAGAAAAATGTGTTGTAATAACGAATAAGCTAGATTTAGAAAACAACCCGTTCAATAACCACATATATACCAACGGCATGAATAACACCGTTAAAGATGTGATTACAAGAAAACTCCCTGATAGACTTTATATGCAATTAGCTAGATTCGACTGTACGACTGTAAGCAAGTTGAAGCAAATCGCTCAACAAGAGGGTTGCTATGATAGCGTATGGTCCGATCGTCCAAAACCACAAAACAGTCAAAATAAAAATAATCAAACCCACAATTCTAAAAGTAACAATTAAAACCCAAGCTATAACCAAGTGTCAAGTTCAAATAACCAGAACAAAAATCAAAACAATACTAATGATAACCATAAAAATAACCAGTAAGAAAAGCAACAGTCGCGCGGCACGCAACGTTCCTACATATACATATGCACATGATTTGAAATTATTCTCGATATATGGCGCTCGCGCTTCGCGCTCGCCTGCCTCCCTTGTAAGTAGACACAAGCACTTGGTTTTATGCTCATACTTTCTTGAATAACTTTTGTGTTTATTGTCCGATCGGATTGCAATTTAGAGAATAAGTAGATATATTTATCAGCTTAGTATATGTTAAAGTCTGAAAGTTTTATCTTTAATACACAAGCACTTGGTTTTATGCTCATACTGTCTTTCTTCATACTTAACTTCTGTGTTTATTGTCCGATCGGATTGCAATTTGGAGAATACGTAGATAAATCATTCAGCTATGTATATGTTAAAGTCAGAAAGATTTATCTTTAATACAACGCTTACAAATTGAGTTTAAAAATTAAATTATTGATTTGCGGGAGCGGTGGGCGTGGCACCTTTCATTTGAAATAAACTTCATCTGCGCCTGGTACACAGAAACCTTCCTGCCAAATTTGGTGCCTCTAGCTCTTATAATAGCTGAGATCTGTGTGTTCATCTGGTCATCCATACATCCGGACATCCGGACAACCGGACATCCGGACAGACAGACAGACATGACTCAATCGACTCGGCTAGTGATCCTGAGCAAGAATATATATACTTTGTGGGGCCTCCCATGCCTCCTTATGCCTGTTACATACATTTGCACAAAGTTAGTATACCATTTTTTTACCATTTTCAATGGTCGAAGGGTATAAAAATAATGATCAGAATATTGAGAAGTTATATAAAGAATTCAAACAGAGACTAGACCAGGCACAGGTACAAAATCCAACAAATTATCAAACAAACCAAGCTTCTTCAAGTGCTCCGAATCCGGCACATAAAAGGCAAAGACCTAGCTACACTAGCCAATCAAAAATGGACACGTCTGAAAATTTTCATCAAATTGCCTCGGACAACGAAGAAGAAGAAGCCCGTTCATAAATATTCTTATGAATGATATAAAGCTGTATCATGGATACCGGATCTACAATCAACCTTATAAAATCTAACTTCTTTAATTTTCCCATTAAAACCAATAAATTACAAGTTCATACCATTAACGGTATAGTAACATTAAACGATAGTATAAGTTTGAAACCCAGTAAACTTTGCCCCTCTAAACAAGTTTTTTATATCCATAATTTCTCGGAAAATTATGATATGTTACTAGGTAGAGACTTCTTGGAAGACACCAATGCTCAAATCAATTTTAGTGAAGAAAGTGTTAATTTAAATAATTACAACTTCCTAAAACATTATGAGAGCGAGCGAAAGATAAACTCAGAAGACAATAACGACTGTATGACCTGTTTAGAGCCATCATCTACTGATGACGAGGCAATTAATTACGCAATAGAAAATGAGTTAAAAGAATCTAACGAATTCAGACTCGACCATTTAAATAAGGAAGAGATAAGTGCTCTGACTAAAATTCTTCACGAATTTAGGGACATTCAGTACAGAGAAGGTGAAAATTTGACCTTCACAAGTACCGTTAAACATGTCATAAATACTAAACATGAAGATCCGGTTTACAAAAAAACCTTACAAATACCCCCAGGCTCATGACAAAGAAGTCGAAGTCCAAATAAAAGAAATGATAGAACAAGGCATCATTCGAAAATCGAACTCGCCTTATTGCTCACCTATTTGGATAGTACCAAAGAAGAGTGATGCATCCGGTAAAGCAAAGTTTAGGATAGTCATTGATTATCGCAAGCTAAACGAAATTACCGTGGACGATAAATATCCTATTCCAGTTATGGATGAAATATTGGATAAACTCGGTAGATCACAATATTTCACTACCATAGATTTAGCAAAAGGTTTTCATCAAATCCAAATGGATGAAAACTCAATACAAAAAACAGCTTTTTCTACCAAAAACGGACATTACGAGTACACTCGAATGCCATTCGGTCTGAAAAACGCACCTGCAACATTTCAACGTTGCGTAAACAATCTGTTAGAAGATCTTATCTACAAAGATTGTTTAGTTTACATGGATGACATTATAGTATTTTCCACTTCATTGGAGGAACATTTAATGTCTCTGCGTAAAGTATTTGCTAAATTAAAGGAAGCAAACTTGAAATTGCAATTAGACAAATGCGAATTTCTAAAAAAGGAAACAGAATTTCTAGGACATATTATAACAACTGAAGGTATAAAACCTAACCCAGTAAAAATAAACGCAATAAAGAATTTTCCGATTCCCAAAACACCTAAACAAATAAAGTCGTTTCTTGGACTTTGCGGTTTTTACAGAAAGTTTATACCTAACTTTGCAAACATTGCGAAACCAATGACCCAAAATTTAAAGAAAGGTGCAAAGATAAATTCCGACGATATAATTATCGTCGTTATCGAAAGCGTATATTTCGAGAAATTAAAATTTCTCATTATTTCCGATCCAATTCTAACTTACCCCAATTTCGAGAAACCATTCTCACTGACTACAGATGCCAGCAATATTGCTCTAGGTGCTGTACTGTCACAGGATCACAAACCTATTTGTTACGCTAGTCGTACTCTCAATGATCATGAACTTAATTATTCGGCAATAGAAAAGGAACTTTTAGCTATTGTCTGGGCCACTAAATACTTCAGGTCCTACCTTTTTGGTCGTAAATTTCAAATTCTAAGTGACCACCGACCCTTAGTTTGGCTTGATAATATCAAAGAACCAAACATGAAACTCCAAAGATGGAAAATCAGACTAAATGAGTTTGACTACCACATTAAATATGTACCAGGTAAAGAAAACCACGTCGCAGATGCACTTTCTCGTGTAAAGATCGAAAACTTTCTCGGTGAAACTCCAACTACAGCGGCTATCATACATAGTAGCCACGAAGACAATCAAAATTACATAACAATAACAGAAAGACCAATTAACTACTATACTAATCAAATAGAATTCACAAGAGGTAGCGTAAACGAAGTAAAAACAACTAAATATTTTCATAAAACAATAATAAACATAACTTATAAAGAAATGACATTAGCTCATTCAAAAGAGCTTATTAAAGAATACATCTATACAAAAAACACTGTCATCTATTTTAACAAAGATCAAGACTTTACAACTTTTCAAAACGCCTACGTCAATATTATTTGTCCAAATAACATTACAAAAGTAATGAGATCTACTATAAAGCTTACCAATATTCACACTTATGCTCAATTCAAGGAAACTATACTTCAAAAACACAAGGAACTTTTACACCCTGGTATCGAAAAAACCATTGCCATTTTCAAAGAAAATTTCTATTATCCTGACTACCAAAAATTGATTCAAAATATTATAAACGAATGCGAAGTTTGCAATGTAGCAAAAACTGAGCATAGAAGTACAAAATTAATATTTGAAATAACTCCTGAAACTTTCAATCCAAGAGATAAATATGTAATGGACTTTTATATGATTAATAAAAGACAATTTCTATCTTGCATCGATATATATTCAAAGTTCGCCTCTTTAACTGAAATTAAATCCAGAGATTGGCTTGAGGCTAAACGAGCAATACTCTCAGTCTTTACCAATATGGGTAAGCCAATAGAAATCAAAGCAGATAAAGATTCAGCATTTATGTGCGCAGCTTTACAACTTTGGTTACAAACAGAAGGCGTCAAAATAGAAATAACAACCAGTAATAATGGAATTTCTGATATTGAGAGATTTCATAACACTATTAACGAAAAATTAAGAATAATTAATACCGAATCCAACCCAGAAAATAAATTAACTAGTTTTGAAACCATACTTTACATATATGATCATAAAACTAAACATAATACGACTGGAAGAACTCCAGCTGATATTTTCATATATGCAGGAACCCCTGCTTATAATACCCAAAATAATAAAAATAACAAAATAGATAAGGTAAACGAAACTCGTGAAGAGTACGAAATAGATACTAGATATAGGCAAGCCCCTCTGGTTAAATCTAAAACAACGAATCCATTCAGAAAAACAGGAGAAATAACACAACTCGATAAGAAACATTTTGAAGAGAAGAATAGAGGTAGAAAAATAACTCATTATAAATCAAAATATAAAAAGAAAAAGAAAATTAATGAAACTAAGTATAATAATTCCAGCGCATCTCCAAACGACCAAAGCAGTCCGACATAATCACATATTTCTGATGATCACTTACTATTTTTTATTATGTTTCAACCGATACGTCAATGGACAAAGTATCGAAGTCAACCCAATTCAAGCCAAAAATGGTTACCTAATCTTTAATACTGAGTCAATAAGTTTACCCATCAATTATGAATATCATTGCTTAACTGTGAACATAACAAAAACAGAACAAATGTATAATAATATAATTAAACAATCACAAGAATACGAAAATGTATCCCAAGTTCAATATTTAGTAGAGAAATTAATAAGAGAAATGAATGGCATTGGAATAGTGAAGCGCAGCAAACGCGGCGTAGTTAATTTTATGGGCACAACATACAAATTTGCTGTAGGGCTTCGTCTAGGATTGTTATGAAAAGCAGTGGTGATAGTACACAGCCCTGCCTCACACCGTTCCGTACCTCGAACTCGTCACTCCTTACGCCGGAATGTAGTACACTACACTTAGCTTCAGAGTACAGAGCTCTAATTACTCTGATGATTTTGGATGGAATGCCTTTCTTCTCCAAAGCTTTCCATATTTCTACCATGTTCACTCGATCGAATGCTTTTTCGAAGTCTACGAACATAACATAGAGCGGGGATTAGAATTCGTTGGACTGCTCAATGATGAGCCGTAGTGTATTTGACTGGTCAATACAACCACGGTTCGCTCTGAAGCCGGCTTGTTCATCGCGTAGTTGGCTTTCGATGTGTTGAGAAATGCGTTGGAGGATTATCTGTGCCACAATCTTATTGATCGTGTTGAGTACAGTCATACCCCTCCAGTTACCACATTTCTTCAAATCGCCTTTCTTTGGTATTTTAAGATGATGCCTTTTTTCCAATCGTTGTTGAAGTATTCATTTTCCCATGCTGTTCTGATATGTTCGTATAATGCTGCGGCAGATGTAGTTGGATCGGCCTTAAGGAGCTCCGTTGGTATGTTATCTGTTCCGGGAGCTTTGTTGTTCTTCAGTTTCTTAATGGCCTCAACAATTTCAGATCATGATGGTGGTGTAGATCTGATTCGCCAGCTTCCTCTGCTTCGTCAGCTATTTTGTTGGTGTTGGTGCGTCGATCCTGTCTTGCTGCTCTTTTGACACGTTTACCCATGACATTATACTGGGCTCGCAGATCTCGAGTTTCTCTCTGGTTTAGTCTTTCTTTCAATTGTCGGCGTAGCTCTATGAGCTGCCATGTGTCATCAGAAATCCAGTCTTGTCTTTTGTTTTTTCTTCCCAGAGTTTCCCAGAGTTTGTTTTGCTGCCTCGAGATGGCACTCTTGCCAGTTAAGTGCCTCATTTTCTAGCAATTCATTCAATTTGGCTGAGTATTCTCTCCTTTTGCTGGGGTTTTTCAACTCATCGACGTTGATGTTGTGACGTCGGTGTCCCTCCTGGCGTAAGTTTCTAATGGTCATGATTTTCAATTGAATGGTTGCTAGAACGATCTCATGATCTGTGAACAGGTCTGCGCCCCTTTTATTTCGCACGTTTAGTAGAGAGCTGCGCCATTTGGCGCTGATGCATATGTGGTCGATCTGATTTTTAGTTGTTCCCCCAGGTGAAGTCCATGTGTATTTATGAATATCTTTATGGGGGAAGACGGAGCCACCGATACCTAAATCGTGTTTCATGCATAACTCTATTAGACGGTCTCCATTATCAGTGCGCATCCCTATCCCGTGCTTGCCCATGACTCGTCGGTAGCCGGTATTGTCGGAACCAATTTGTGCATTGAAGTCGCCCATTAGTATTATGATGTCACCATTTCGTATGTTGTTGAGAACTTAGGATAGATCATCATAGAATGCGTATTTTTCAACGTTTGTGCCGACCTCTGTGGGAGCATAGCACTGTACAATTGACATGGTACGTGCACGGGTCTTGAACCTAGCTGTGATGATGCGATCAGAGATGGGATTCCATTCGATCAAACTTCTCCTTACTATATTTGACATAAGACCAGAGACTTAACATGTTGTTATTCAACTTACAACCGTTTACAGAGTATAAAGAAGATATTGAACTAGAAATGCAGCTGACTAGACTTGGCATATTTAACCCCAAATTATTAAAACATGACTATTTAACAAATATAAACTCCGAAAAAGTTCTAAATATTAAAACTTAAACTTGGTTAAAAACTGACACAAATGAAATTCTTTTAATTTCCCATATCCCAAAAGATATTATAAAAACACCAATTTACACAATAGTACCGTATCCCGATAGCAACAGAAATATCCTAATGGAAAATATAAATGACAAATATTTTGTTCAAGACAATAAAACTTTCTTAGCATCTTCAAAAAAAGCAGTACTTAATAAATGTATAACAGGTATTCTCAATCAAGCAAATACAAAATGTAGATACACAAAAACCCACAAAAATACAGAAATCAGTTATGTCGAACCTAATATTTTATTAACATGGAAATTACCAATAACTGTACTTAACCAAAATTGTATAAATCAGGAAATAATAATAGAGAGAGATAATTAAATTAAAGCTTCTAATTGTTCAATTCAAATTGACGATATTTTAATATCTAATACAATACTTGATTACACACAAACAGTTTATGTGAACAATAATGTAACAAAACTAGATACATTACACTACATTCAAGCTAAAGAAATTTTTGAAACAAAAACAAAAATCACTTTTCAAACAATATTAATAACGTCAATAATTGTATTAATTATAATAATAATATTATATTTTATTTTTTTTTTTATTTATTTTTTATATTTTTTTCTTAGAGTATATCTAAGAAAATTATAATTAAATTCAAAAAACAAGTTCCCACTCCTACAGAAACACCAAATATTGTAAACAATGACGTAGTAGCAAATGATAATAATATAAACCCTATATTGTATCCTAGTTTATCCGCCTGAGGGCAGGCTAATTTTTTAAGGATTGGGAAGTAACATATGCACCATAGTGCACCACTTGACCACACATACACACTCACACACACTCACAACCAATAACACGTTACATCAAATTGCCACTTGTACTTAGCATATAAGTCAAATATTTATGTATTGCATCAGAACCCATTCCGGCCTGCTTAGATATAAACATCCGCAGTCCCAAATTCGGCGACAATAACAAATCTGCCTACTCTGATCAATTGTAAACATTCCCACGAGAGGGTCAAAACTGCTAACGCAGCTCAAATTCTCGGCTGATCCGTTCCCATGCGCAATCCATTCAAGAGAGTGCATAAACATAAAAGAGAGCCTTATGTACGCTCAATATAGAAGTAAATAAGACTCAGCCAAGGGTTTGCTAAGCGGCCAGTTCGTAGCTTAGATTCAGATTATATTCCACCTTCAATTGTAAGACACGAATTGTCTCCGCGTACCGCTTAAGTTATTTGGTTCTAATAAAAATATATTTTTTTTGAAAACCTTAAACCACGGACGTGTAATTATATATATATAACTTCGGAGGGGGCAAAGAGAAACTCGTCAGTCCACTTCCCAGGTTCGGTGGCGAACCCAGATCTATCCAGTCACGATGACGCCACCTTGTCACCGGACTCACGTGGGTCCAGTCTATCAGGAACCATCTTCGATCCTGAAAAGGCCAAATGGGCTGTAGATTCCTTCGCTCCCTTCAAAGCCCCAGGGGGCAATCAAATCTTTCCAGCCATTCTACAAAACAGCCTGGATCATATTCTTGATCCGCTGGTCGGCCTTCTTAGAGCTAGTCTCACTTGGGGTTACATACCCATCTCTTGGAGGAGAGTCAATGTGGTATTCATTGCCAAACAAGGGAATCGTCCCCCTGATCAGCCTAAGTCATATCGGCCGATCAGTCTTACCTCCTTTCTGCATAAGACAGCGGAAAGGCTCGTAGACCAGCACATTCGGTGCTCTCTGAAGAAAACTTATCCTCTGCATCCCACGCAGTTTGCGTATATAGCCGGAAGATCGACGGAGGTGGCTCTCCACAAGCTAGTGGGTAAAATCGAAAGAGCCCTCGTATCCAAGAACATTGCTCTGTGTTCTTTGTTCTGATATAGAGGGTGCTTTCGATAATACCGGCTACGGGTCTATTTCTGCTGCGCTGGAGCGCAGAAATATCGCTCAAAGACCGGACTTATTCCTCTACCTTGGACTCCACGCCTGCTTTCATTAGTGCGGTTTAGGGTTGTCCCCAGGGAGGGGTCTAATCCCCCTTACTCTGGTCCCTAGTAGTTGATGAACTACTGAGTATTCTTGCGGAACAGGGCGTGGAAGCAATCGGCTACGCTGACGACCTGGCTCTCATAGTGAACGGGAACTTTGCCAACACCGTGACAGAGCTGATGCAATCTGCTCTGAACACGGTTAGTAGATGTTGTGAAGATGTAGGTCTGAGCAATCCACAAAAGGCAATTATCGTTCCCTTCACTAAACTGTTCCGCTTCCCTAATGAAGCATAATAGGTCTTTTGTCGAGGAACGGACAATGTGCTCGGGAACTGCGGTTTCCACGTGCAGATGTTTCCTCCTAATCCATACCAAGGCTGGACAATCACACAGGATGTGTTTCGTGGATTCGTCGTACTCATTACAGAGCTTGCATCCGAGAACAGACTCATTTTTGTGAGGTGATAGTTCACCAGGTGGTGGCCACTTAGGTAACCAACAAGGAGACAGAGATCTCTTCTAGAGAGTAAGTTTGTTCTTCGCTTAACCGAGGGATTCGTAAGCTCTCTAGCCTGCCTCATCCCTGGTTGGAAGAGCCAGTAGCGTTCGGGCAACCTAACCACCCATGCTTTCACAAGGGATGAAATAGTTGACCACCCCACGCCACAGAAGGGTTCGGGGCCATGCAGAGGGGCTGATGACCCCGCCCTCGCAAGTTCATCCGATAGCTTGTTGCCCTGGAAACCAGAGTGTCCAGGTACCCATAGGAGGGTAACTTTGTTTCTGTTGGAAAGCCTCTGGAGGCAGTTCCAACAGTCGGCCACCATACGTGAACCTACTCTTTAGTACGGCAGCTTGGCTGTCCGAGAAGATGTAGATGTTCGCTCCTCTGATCCCCTTCTCAAGGATAAGACGACAGCAGAACTCGATGGCATGAACCTCGGGTTGAAAAACTGTGCGCCACTTGCCGATAGCAATCGTATACCTAGAGTCTTTGCTAGGCTCGTTTCCTCTAGTTCGGGGAAATCGGTCAGATCAGAGTTTAAGCTCTTCCCATTGGAGGACGGACTGGAGGCGTTGAAAACAACGCGAACTTTCGTAGTGGTGCTCTCAGGTTTGAACACAGCATGATGAGGGAGATAAAAAATGTTGTAGTCGTTACTTGGAGAGACTGGGCTCATATGGCCTAAATCTAAATATTCCTGAATAATGGAGTCGTACTGCTCTTTTAAAGGAAAGTTCCTCTTTAAACGACATTCGTTCCAGAGAAACTGAGCGAGTACGATGGACCTTGAATGTCCTAATTCGAAGGTTTAAGGATTTTTGAATGGGAGAGTAACGACATATCTGCCATCTTTAGTTCTAGAAGTGGTGAGGAGAAAGTTGTTGTCAGACGCTGAATCAGAAACTTTTACCAGCTTGGCTGGTACATCTTCCACAACTCAAAACTTGGTGAGAAGATCATCAAGCCTTTGCTCTTTGCTGATCTTGATCCTTGTGGTGAAGGATAAAACGGTTGAAAGACTCGGTTTGGCTACTGGTCCTTTTAGAACCCAGCCGAATATGGTCTCTTGACCGAGCAGAGTTCCACAGATTTTGGACACAGAGCCACTCTTTATAATACATGGAAGTAAGTCGGCTCCTAAGAGCACGGCTATTTGAGAGCTCTGGTGGAAATGCGGATCAGCGAGTTGGAGGTTTGGCAAGTCCTTCAGAAGATCCTTGGAAATTGAGTAGTATGCCTGAGAAGAACAAAGGCTGCAGTTTCTAGCTGTAACCTGGGAGTGATCGGGGAGCCAATCTGGAAGTGACACAACTTTTGTGGATTGGCTGAGATAGCTTGATTTAAGCCAGCTACTTGAAATTTCACGGCTTGATAGGAGAGCCTTATGATGTTAAACATACGTTCGGAGATGAACGTAGCCTCTGATCGTGGATCAGTGCACGCGCCTTTATAAGTCATGCCCAAATGGCACACATTTATAAGGGCAGTGCCGAGAAGAACACCTTGTGTGTTCGCCGTGAAATAATTCTGAATATTAGTCGTTGGAGAAGTGGACTGTATATTCGAATTGGGAGTTTATGCAGAATCTGCTGAAGAGGGCGCAGTAGGAGGGGTGCCACGATGCAGGAGTGTATTGTGGCGACCTTTGCACGTAAAATAGTTATGTTGACTCGTGCAATCTTTAAGGATGTGTCCTCTTGCAAAGCAGTTCAGACACAACTTCTGCTGTTTGATGAAATTGGACCTTTCATCAACAGCCATTTGGAGACAGCGCGGACACAGACGTATAGGATGGTTCTCCTTTGAGCAAAGTTTGCAGGTTTGTGGTTTGCCTACAACCTTTGTCTCAAAGGAGTTGACCTTCCTTGTAGGAGGCTCTCTTCGAGTAGGTTTGGAACTAGTCTGTGCGCTTGTACTAGGTTGTACGTCCTCTATCGCTTCCAATGTGCGATAGTGCTCTGAAAGGAAATTTGGAGGTACAATTGCCACTTGAGGTGCGGAACTTGGCAATGTACTAATGGGCAACGTAAGTATGTAATATGTGCCTATATAGGGAAAATGGTCTGTGAAAACTTGACCGACGCGAAAACAATTTGAAATAAAGACAATTCGGGGCGCGTGGTTTACTTCACTGTTGTATATTTTCAACTAACTTCTGGTAATGTTACATATTTAGCTTAAGCCTAACTTAACATACTAATCCGGATAAAAGAGTGCGAGAGCCCTTGGTGACTTCTCGCACTGTTTACGCCAAAATGCTGCCTACTTCTCGGCGGCTACGTTTCGACGTAAACACCGTCAAATTCGGATATTCGCCCCGATCGAATCAGCCAGATAATGGAAATGGGCCTTTATCCGTGGATGACTTTATATATAGAGCAGAAGCTTTAACTGCGCAAACCTTGGATGCAGATTTGCAAATCACAGCTCGATATGCTAGCAATCTATTTGAAGGTGTCGCCAGTGATTGGTATTGGCGATACCACAAAAGTGTCGTGCAATTGAATTGGGTATCTCTATGTTCAGCATTAAGAGGACAATTCAACGATGCAAGGACTGATAAGGATATCAGAACAGAAATATAACTTCGAAAGCAACGCCATAATGAGTCTTTTGACGACTTTTATGGAAACATTGCATAGTTAGCTGACAAATTGTCCATTCCTATGCACGAATCCGCATTAGTTGAAACACTCAGAGGAAATCTGCTGCCTGAAATTAAATTAGAAATTTTATATGAATCAGCGAATTCAATTGCACAATTGCGAAACTTAGTTCGGAAGCGGGAAATTTTTATGCAATTGGTGGGTAAGCCACAGATAAATAAACCTCTTCCTATGTTCCGACAAACAGTTCATGCAGTCGATGTCATTGCAAGAAGATTTTGAAATAGATGCCATTAATCTTACTTGTTGGAATTTGTAGCATACAACGTATGACAAGTGAGCAGATGTTATTAGTTGACGGTACGTAAGGACGCAATGGTCTCCGGCTCATGTGTGTCGGCAATGGGGTGGGTAAATGAAACAAAACCGTTTCAACTCAGGCTGAAACCAATAATAAAATAAGAAAAAAAAATCGCGTGCTGTATTGCCTTACGACGATCGCAAGACAGAACCAGAAATCGGGAACAGACTCGGTCGGAGAGAAACGGAGCTCCAGTCAAAGACCCGAATCCCACGACCGAAGGGGAAGAGAAAGAGAGCAGTAGTTCGGAAGTAATAAAATTTTATAGCAGCCTTCTGAGCACGCCTCGCTTACTGAAGCGGCTGTTACCCCACCCTTCCATGATCACCTGCGTTGCGCGATATAAATATCGGCGATGCCTTTAGACCACTATTTTTCAATGCATAGTTGCCTCATATTCATCCTCCATGACTCCCGAAAACAATAGTTATTTAAGTTAAATTCATTTTATAATTAATTTATTCCATAAAATATTAATACCTTTCCTAACCATCTCATTAACATAATCTGTATGTAATGTATACTTTTTCTTTCGATTTCTAGTTAAGGGAAATAGTGTATCATAGTACTAATTCTTAATTTTCATTAATTACAAGGCGGTATCTTATTTATTTATTTGTTCATTCATTTTATTAATTTGTTATTGGTTGCAAATAGATACATATATATATATATAGGCTCAGTTGTAATTCATAAATTATTAGATTAATAAATAGCAGTTGTAAATTAAAATTGAAAATCATGCAAAACTAAATAGACCAAAGAAGGGCAAATTATCGGAATTCAAAATGATAATACAAAAAATTAGGAATTTAAAGAAAAATCAAACTCAAAAATAATTAATTAAACTCAAACATGAGTAAATTAAATTTAAAATTCGATTAAAATCAAAAATAATAAACTAAGTTAGATTTGAAAGAAATCTAACAGCTACATAAATATCCAAATTAAAAATTCAAAAGAGTACAGGCTTGAAGAGCAGTAACTCCCAAAATCAACAAAAGTGTAAAACAAAATAAAGCAAAAAATAGCCAAACAATAATTAATCAGAATCACTCACAGTTTGTTGTTTTCCATCGACGAAAGATCTTCCGTGGTGTGGTATAATTTGATGTGTGTGGGTATAGATGTTTGCATTTAAGTTTATTTCGTTTGTCACTAATGATTTATTTTCTGTGTATTTGTTTAGGTCACTTGTTTTTCGTTAGAATTACCTTTTTATGGTCATTGCGGATAGGCAGAGAAAGAAAATGAAAACAAAAATTATTGGCAACTCGCGATATTTATATAGATGTATTTATTCGCACCATTGACTCTTTTTTTTTAACAACTAACTTTTAGAGCTTTTATAATATAATTTAGAATTATTAACAAATATTTTAGTTAGGATAATCACTGTGATATTATAGTTTGTATGATCTTATTTAAGGCAATCACTGTGATAGTATAATTTCCATTAACTTATTTCAGGCAATCACTGTGATATTACGGTTTTTCAGAGCTTATTAAAGCGATCACTGTGATATTATAGTTTTCCTTAACGTATTTAGGGCAATCACTGTGATATTTTAGTTTTTATTAAATTATTTAGGGCAATCACTGTGATATTTTAGTTTTCATGCGCTTCCCATCAGGCCACTCTAGGGCTCTCCTGGACTAATCCGCTTGAAGAATGAGGTGCTCCAAACTTTGGGTAGCACAAGGTGCCAGAATCTGAATGAATATATTATTTATTAGATTCTGCAAGATAATTATTTATTCTTCCCAATTTACCTGAATCTGGCACTAGTTATCCAGAGAACCTTTGTTTTTTTGGTTTTTCCAGCCACTCCACGAGGTTACCTTAATCGTAAAAAATCTCGGCAATCTTAATCAATGGGTAAAATTCATCAATTAGAATTTTGTTATAGGCTTGTTTTTCTGCACTACTCACTTAATATTGCTGGGATATATTAAATATTATTATATTTAATAATAATGAAAATCCTCCTCGTGGTTGGCTCCAGTGAACAAAAATAGCAAACACATCTGTGTTCTTCGGCAGCTCCAGTGAAAAAGAACGAACAGACACATGTTACCCGATAGATCGACCTACTTAACGAAGCAAACCCTACCCACTGATGCATTCTGATTGCGTTCAGCTGAGCCCCAAAAGCTCGGTCAAGGTGTCAATGCGTAAACGGTGCCTACTTAAAGGGGGGTACCTAAATGGTGCCTACTTAAAGGGGAGTACCATGGAACGTTATGTTCAAATGCTGGATTTACCAGAAAACCAAAAAAAAACCGAAAACAACAAGTGACCAGCGCCACTTCAACTGCCCACAGCTAAAATCAGACTTGATGGAGTCAACAAGGATGATACACGCTTGGAGCTGGTTGTTACTGCTTAAGATCCTTGGCGTAAAATTTCCCAATAAAATTTCCTTTCATGTCCTCGACTTCATAAAAGGCGGATCCAAGCTTCTTTCTTATGCGAGCTTTTATGAACGAAGGAGCTAATTTGGCACAGAAACCATTTGCAAAATTACTTTGCTGAAAATTTTGACGGAAAATTTCTTGACCTTTCACGAACGTTATCTCCCGACTGCGCATGTTATATGCTCTTTCGTTGCGCGTATGCTGCTTTTGCATACTACGTGCAGCCTAATCTCGCATGATATTCGTGGAATCTTCCCGATTAAAAGATATCGACCGATCTTCTAAACAGTTCAATCGCCGCAACAACTCATATTGTGAACACCAAAAGGAGTATTATTCACCGCCGTGTGATGGCTTGATCGAAGTGCGCAACAAATCTGACTTAGATTTGCATCCCACTTATCTTGGTCTGGGCTTATGTACGCCTTGATGGCGGCTAGCACCGATCTATTCACCCGTTCGGAGGCATTTCCTTGAGGAGCATAAGGTGCCGTGTAGGCATGATGAACGCCATATTTTTGTAATAAAGTATTAAAGACATGCGATTTAAATTGTACCCCATTGTCCGAAACAACCGTTTCCGGTACCCCAAAACAATGAAACAGCTCCTCCTCTATATAAAATTGCATCGACGGAAAACTTTTTCACGGCTTTTAGGAACGGGAATTTGGTGAAGTGGTCGAGGACAATAAAAATATCAATATTACCGGTTTTAGAGCGTGGATATGGTCCCAGGTAATCCACATAAAGTTTTTGAAAAAACCTATGGCTCTCTTTTGTCTTAGATAATGGTGGCCTGAGAGTTTGGTTCGGATGTTTCGTGCTTTTACAAATTTCGCACTGATTCACGTACCTTCTCACATCTGCCACTAAGTTCGGCCAAAAATAATTTCGACGGATACGTTCTAATGATTTATTAATCCCGCCATGTGCCGCTAAATTATCTGTATGTGCCCATTGCAAAACGACAGGAACGTGTTCCGTAGGAATCCACAGCTTCCAAATAGTGTCATCCGCTAATTGTTCTTTTGACGCATGTTCGGCTCGTCGAAAAATAAACCCATCAATAACTTTAATTTCGGAAGAAGTGGACAAGCTCCGTTGGACCTCTTCTTTAAGAGTTTGATACTCTTGTGAGTGAAAATGAGGCAACTGCAAGTCAACACCCATGCCATGGTCAAGTGCGGAAAAATCCTCAGTGAAGACACGGGACAGAGCATCAGGCACAATATTCAGTTGGCCTTTTCGATGTTGAATCTGAAAATCATATCCTTGTAGTTTTAAGGCCCACCTAGCCAATCGACTAAGGTCCGATTGGGACATACGCCACTTTAAGGACGCGTGATCGGTTATGACCGTGAACGACTGTCCTTTGACATAAGCACGGAATTTCTGGATGCCCAAAATAGCTGCCAAACATTCCTTTTCGGTTACTGAGTAGTTACGCTGACACGGGTTAAGTCTTTTCGACATATAGGAAATCGGAACTTCCCCACTATCAGTCAACTGCATCAGCACGCCGCCAACACCAGTATGACTTGCATCACAGTGTATATAAAAGGAAAGCGAAAAATCAGGTGTGTGCAACACTGGTGCAGTAATCATCGCCTGCTTTAGCACATTGAACACTTCTTTGGCTACTTCAGACCATAGAAACTTTTGTTTTCCCTTCAGAGCATCCGTTAAGGGTGTAGCAAGGGAAGCATAGTTTTTATTAAACTTTTGGTACCACCCAGTCATACCAAGGAATCTGCGCAGTTGTTTAACGGACCGTGCCGGTGGATATGCCATAATTGCCGATATTTTATCGGGATCCATGGCAATGGTGCCGTTTCCAATAATATGCCCTAAGTACCCTACCTCTCGCATGCAAAATTTGCTTTTTTTAACATTGATAGTAAGACCAGAGTTCTCTAAACATAAGGCTATGTCCTTTGGAACCGCCAGATGTCGATCAAACGTGTCCGAAACTATCAGAAGATCGTCGAGGTAAATAAACACTTCATGCTTTAAGCAAGCAGGAATTTTACGGTCCATTAGCTTGGACATGGTCGAAGGAGCATTGGTGAGGCCAAAAGGCATTACTGTAAATTGGTAGAGAACGCCGTTTTATCCTTTGACGAAGGATCGAGAGGAATTTGCCAATAGGCATCTTTTAAGTCCAGGCTTGTTATATATTCGGCTTTTGGGAGACGACTCAAGAGAATAATTGGCATCGGATATGCATCCTTGCGCGTAATATTATTTACTTTTCGGCTATCTAGACACAGAAGGTTTTTGGTTAGCAAACAGAACACGTTGCGGTCAATTGTAGCAAGGTGCTCATTCTCACCATCTGTCCCTAAACCTTGAGGCAACAACTGAAATTTGGTCCAGAAGTCGATTCCTAAATAAAGCGATTGCTTCAGTAAAGGCACAATAAAGGACGTGAACGGTTTGGTATCTCCGTTATACTCAATGGACGTGTGGAGTTTCCCTAGAATTTCTTGGCACTTGCCATCCGCCGTCGGAACGTTCGAAGTTATAGGATTGAAATGGATTTCTTCTTTTAAGATATCGGCCGCTAACCTTCCGCCAATGCAGCTGATTGACGCACCAGTATCCATGAGACCGGATACTGATCGACCTAATACAGAGACTCTAGCGTACGGCCTTACATCAAGCGCTCCGAGCCCCGCCAGATTGTTTTCAATCTGAATTAGATCATAGTAGGTATTAAGGCGCTGAGTCGAACGAGGTACCGTTTTAGAGGAAGAAAAATTAGTGGACATAGTAATGGGCTGTGATAAGGAAATGTCATTTTAATTAGTATGTTCAGGTGGAGTTTGAGTAGAACACTCGGTTATTCGGTGTTGGTCGCCCTCGAAATCGTCGGTTTGCGTGCTCCTTTCCAAGGTGCACGCGCTTGACCGTTTTTTGGAGTGCAACACTGAGGACAAGATGGCCGATAAGTGTCTGCTTTGCCACAACCGTAGCAGAAAACTTTACGCTCGATCATACAATCTTGGTAGCGGTGGCCAACTTTACCACAATTCCAGCAGGATATGTTAACTGCTGCTAACTCCGCTTCGTCTTCCTCTGACTCACTTTCGGCTGCCACTGCCACTTCATGCACCAGACGGCGCGGAGCCGGTTGAGGCTTTCGTAACCCAGGCTTCACAGTTTGCATAAAGGCTTCTCTGGTACGAATTATATGTCGAAATTGAGGAACAGTGCTTATCACTTGATATAACAACTCATGCTGTATCTCCGGTAATAGATTCGATCGAATCGATTCCAGTAACGCTGAATCTGATAATGGCACAGAGAGTTTATCGAAGAGCAAAACTACGCCTTCGTAAAACTCATCAAAAGATTCGCCTTCTTTTTGCTTCCTCCGATGTATTTCTGCTCTAATGCTTACATCAGAGCGTTCTTCTTTAAACTGCGTACGCAATGCATCGCATAAGGCAGCCCAAGTGACACTAGGCATTCTCCTATGGTAACGCCAATAACAGTCACTGGCACAGCCTTCAAATAAGGTGCTTATGTGGCTCATCAATAGAGCGAAATTTCCTTCTAAGGACTGGTTTGTCAATGCTTCCACCCGATAAAGGAAATCTTCGACGCTCAACCCAGATCTTCCTGAAAACTTAAGTTTCCAACTGCCTATTATTTGGCTAACTCTATCCAGCCGAATAACGGAGTCGGTAGAAGAGATCCTAGTTTGACTAATTGGACTCCTAGGCAATTGTGGCGGTACTTCACTAGAAAGGGGCAACGCTGGAGTGTCAAGCATGAGGATATTTGACAAGGCTGTCACCATGCCTTGAATGCTGCTTTGAAAAACTGCTGCCAATCATCTCAGTTTGTCTCGCAGCAGACGCAGTTATGGCATCAATCAAAACTTATTGAGACGCATTTAAAGGCACTGAGGCTCCAGCATTTGGTTCTTCTTGAGCTATGCTGTCGCTCTCTTGCTCATCCAGTCTTTGCTGATTACGAGTGCGTGGCATAGCAGCGTCAGGTAAGCTTTGCGTGGACTGATGGGTGTCGGTGTTAACCGATAAATTGAGCAGTGACGTCTGCAAGGAAGATTTACACACGGGACAACGCTCGCGGTTAGATACTTTGGTCTTAAAGCAAACCCAGTGAAAGGTGTGACCGCAACTAGTGGTCAATAGTTGACCTGTATATTCAATCTCCTTTAAGCAAATAAAGCACGTCACGTCTATAATGTTTTCTGAGCTACGACTCGAAAACATAATTTAACAGATTCGTTAAATGGTACGCTATTTATAAGCGTTATTTAATCGTAATATAAGAAAAGAATCGCAGCAGAAAATAAATAATAAAGTAATCAAAAAATATAAAGAATATTATATCAAAGATATAATCATAAGATAAACATTTCAGGAGTCATGAATTCCAGTTATGAGAGAAATGCAAAAAAAAATTGTTTAACATTATAACCGATATAAAACTCTCTATTCTCTCCGTTTTTTATTGGAAATTGGGACAAAAACACGAGCACCTAATAATTTCTTGATAAGCGGGCAAACCATATAGTAATTAACTTAGTTAATTCAACTATTGATAACAACGCTTTAATTATATTAAAATGAAAAAGAAGAGATTTTGAATTTTCCTGGAAGTGACATTAATTCAATCCATCACTTATCCACAATGACATTTCAGAGAAACTTCACCAAAACGAATTAATTAGTGGTTAGCTGTGCAATATACTCTTTGCTTTGCTAAATCCAACCAACCCTTTGCAAACTTTTCAGTGAAATATTTTTTTCCAGTAGTGGCAAGTTATAGCTATAAACTCTAGCACACAAGATCCAACTACTAGAAATATATATAACACCTGAAAGCTTCTTACCAGTACTTAATTTGAAAATTTCAAATATTTTTAACAAATAAGGAAAATTTTAGATTCTATCGATGTCGCACTAGTCAAAGATGGAAACGACTATTTATTTTATTTAATTCGGACCCTGCCGGATCAAGGCCCCACGTTTGGCGCCAATTTATTTATTATTATTATTAATTTGTCGCATACAACGTATGACAAGTGAGCAGATGTTATTTAGTTGACGGTACGTAAGCACGCAATGGTCTCCGGCTCATGTGTGTCGGCAATGGAGTGGGTAAATGAAACATAACCGTTTCAACTCAGGTTCAAACCAATAATAACATAAATAAAAAAAATCGCGTGCTGTATTGTCTTACGACGATCGAAAGACAGAACCAGAAATCGGGAACAGACTCGGTCGGAGGGAAACGGAGCTCCAGTCAAAGACCCGAATCCCACGACCGAAGGGGAAGAGAAAGAGAGCAGTAGTTCGGAAGTAATAAATTTTATAGCAGCCTTCTGAGCACGCCTCGCTTACTGAAGCGGCTGTTACCCCACCCTTCCATGATCACCTGCGTTGCGCGATATAAATATCGGTGATAACTTTAGACCACTATTTTTCAATGCATAGTTGCCTAATATCCATCCTCCATTACTCCCGAAAACAATAGTTATTTAAGTTAAATTCATTTTAAATTAATTTATTCCATAAAATATTAATGCCTTTCCTAGCCATCTCATTAACATAATCTTTATGTAATGTATACTTTTTCTTTCGATTTCTAGTTAAGGGTAAGAGTGTATCTTAGTACTAATTCTTAATTTTCATTAATTACAAAGCGGTATCTTATTTATTTACTTTTTCATTCATTTCATTAATTTGTCATTGGTTGCGAATAGATACATATATTATATATAGGGTCAGTTGTAATACATAAATTTATAGATTAATAAATAGCAGATGTAAATAAAAATTGAAAATCATGCAAAACTAAATAGACCAAAGAAGGGCAAATTATCGGAATTAAAAATGATAATACAAAAACTAAGAATTTTAAGAAAAATCAAACTCAAAAATAATTAATTAAACTCAAACATGAGTAAATTAAATTGAAAATTCGATTAAAATCAAAAATAATAAACTAAGTTAGATTTAAAAGAAATCTTACAGCTACATAAATAGCCAAATTAATAATTCAAAAGAGTACAGGCTTGAAGAGCAGTAACTCCCATAATCAACAAAAGTGTAAAACAAAATAAAGCAAAAAATAGCCAAACAATAATTAATCAGAATCACTCACAGTTTGTTGTTTTCCATCGACGAAAGATCTTCCGTGGTGTGGTATAATTTGATGTGTGTGGGTATAGATGTTTGCATTTAAGTTTATTTCGTTTGTCACTAATGATTTATTTTCTGTGTATTTGTTTAGGTCACTTGTTTTTCGTTAGAATTACCTTTTTATGGTCATTTGCAGATAGGCAGAGAAAGAAAATGAAAACAAAAATTATTGGCAACTCGCGATATTTATATAGATGTATTTATTCGCACCATTGACTCTTTTTTTTTAACAACTAACTTTTAGAGCTTTTATAATATAATTTAGAATTATTAACAAATATTTTAGTTAGGATAATCACTGTGATATTATAGTTTGTATGATCTTATTTAAGGCAATCACTGTGATAGTATAATTTCCATTAACTTATTTCAGGCAATCACTGTGATATTACGGTTTTTCAGAGCTTATTAAAGCGATCACTGTGATATTATGGTTTTCCTTAACGTATTTAGGGCAATCACTGTGATATTTTAGTTTTTAATAAATTATTTAGGGCAATCACTGTGATATTTTAGTTTTCATGCGCTTCCCATCAGGCCACTCTAGGGCTCTCCTGGACTAATCCGCTTGAAGAATGAGGTGCTCCAAACTTTGGGTAGCACAAGGTGCCAGAATCTGAATGAATATATTATTTATTAGATTCTGCAAGATAATTATTTATTCTTCCCAATTTACCTGAATCTGGCACTAGTTATCCAGAGAACCTTTGTTTTTTTGGTTTTTCCAGCCACTCCACGAGGTTACCTTAATCGTAAAAAATCTCGGCAATCTTAATCAATGGGTAAAATTCATCAATTAGAATTTTGTTATAGGCTTGTTTTTCTGCACTACTCACTTAATATTGCTGGGATATATTAAATATTATTATATTTAATAATAATGAAAATCCTCCTCGTGGTTGGCTCCAGTGAACAAAAATAGCAAACACATCTGTGTTCTTCGGCAGCTCCAGTGAAAAAGAACGAACAGACACATGTTACCCGATAGATCGACCTACTTAACGAAGCAAACCCTACCCACTGATGCATTCTGATTGCGTTCAGCTGAGCCCCAAAAGCTCGGTCAAGGTGTCAATGCGTAAACGGTGCCTACTTAAAGGGGGGTACCTAAATGGTGCCTACTTAAAGGGGAGTACCATGGAACGTTATGTTCAAATGCTGGATTTACCAGAAACCAAAAAAAAACCGAAAACAACCAGTGACCAGCGCCACTTCAAATTGCAAGTCAAGTGGGCATAGATATCAAGAGTGTACGGCTGAAAGAAGGGTATTTTACTATGGCTGTGGCCGCGCGGATACTTATAAGCCTAATTGCACCTATTGCTGATCAAAAAACGCAGCTCAGCGTGCACCTTTGAAAAGTGCACGCAAACAGATGACGTCGAAGAGCACCAATACGGAATAGGCAGATCAAATTTAAATTTAAATACTCTTATTAAAAACAACCCAGATATATCCGCCAGTATTAACACTGAATCCACAGATTTACAACTACACCGATCTAGCTTGCGTGTAATGAGTTATTTTAAAAACCGCAAACATAAACAAAAAACTATTTTGGCTGCCGTAGTTGGCAAGTTAAATGACATGCGACCTTATGCAAGTGTTCAGGCAAAAAAATTATCAGCCTCAGGGACACAGGTGCTGAAAAATCTGAAGAGTTTTTCAGATACGAAACTTAACGAAAACGAAATAACTTTGACCCGGTTTTAAAAGATTATTGGTGTTAAATAAAATCGCAGCTCATTTGCTCAAGATCAATACAAGACTAATTCTAGTATACAATAGTTACTCTCTTTGGCCTTCTTGCAGCGGATTAAACAGCCGAAGCAAAGACGAGCATTAACAGAGTATTAGAGTTGTTTGTTTTACATGTTATGTTATTTCACTTAACGTTTCTATGTATTGTATGTATTTCAATGTAATTCTATAAGTATATTTAAAAGTATATATTTAGTATCTAATCTGTTAGTTAAAGCTGCAGAGCTCCAACATTCCGCCACCATTAAAGGACTGCAGTTCTTTGATCCATGGAATTGGAGCCAGTTTGTGAATGGCTCTTTTAACGATGCACCTCTGCCACTCGAATCTTGCGGTCGTCTCCCGCGATGACTCTGGTGACGCGCCCTAGATGCCATTTCTGGGGCGGCGTGTTGTCGTCGTGTATCAACACCATGCGTCCCACCTCTAAGTTGTTGGCCTCTGTTGTCCATTGTGATCGCTGCTGGAAACTGAGCACATAGTCCCTGGACCAGCTGTGCCAAAACCGCAGCTTGAGCTCCGACAGCTGCCGCCATCGCTTTAAAGACGGATTGCTTACCATGGCTGCATGGTTAGAGCCTGACCCAGCAGCAAATGGCCTGGCGTTAATGGCTCGCCGTCGTTGGGATTGCTGCTCTCGGCCGCCAGTGGCCTGGAGTTTAGCAGCGCTTCGACGTCGACCAGATGTGTGTTGAGCTCGTCGTATGTGAGGTTGGCGTTGCCGGCTCCTCTCACCAGCCGATGCTTCGCGGCCTTGACTGCCGCCTACCACAGCCCTCCGAAGTGTGGTGCTCTGGGTGGAATGAAGATCCACTCCACTCCTCTCTCCGCGGCGTAGTCCTGAAGCTCCTCCTTCTGCTTCTCGAACGCTGTTTGCAGATCCTTCAACACGTTGCTCGCTCATACGAAATTGGTCGCATTGTCGCTGTATATCTTCTCCGGCAGTCCTCGTCTGCCCGCGAACCTTTTAAATACATTTAAAAACGCATCAGTGGATAAGTCAACTACGAGTTCAAGGTGAACATCCTTTGACGTGAAACAAACATACACAGCGACATTAGCCTTCACTGGGGGTCTACCGCGCAATCTGTAGCTAACATAAAATGGTCCACAAAAATCAACACCGCAAACTCTGAATGGGTGACCATCTCTCAAACGGTCGGCAGGCAAGTTGCCCATGATGTGGCTTAATAATTTTGGCTTATATTTGAAACAATGCACGCAGTTGCGAACAACTGCTGAGCACATTTCTCGTGCGTTTATTAGCCAAATTTGCTGCCTCAAAAGTGCCATCAATGCTTTTGGGCCAGCGTGATAATTTTTAATGTGCAGATTGCGCACGAATATCTTGACGAAAGTTTCGTCTCGAGGCAAGAAAAGAGGAAATTTCGCATCGTAGGGAATGTTACTCTGCAGTAACCTACTACCTACACGAATGACTTTGAAATGTATTCCAGATTCGTCAAATTCATGCATAAAGGGGTTTAACGACTGAATACTTGGCTGCAAAACGTGAGATTTTTCAAGCAACAATATTTCTTGTTGGAATCTATGTTCTTGCACTATTTGAACTATTTTCCAAAAGGCAAGTCTTCTTTCAATGGCCGACACCGCATAACATACGCTACTATTCGAATAATTTTAGAGAAGGAAGATCGTCGTTCAATTAGTTCTAAAACTATATTTAATATTGCCTGTTCATAAACTACTTTGTGAACTGAAACACATTTTTTGTTTTCTGATCTTTGTACTTCTGCGCAGATCTCAAACTTATGGAGTTGTGGCCAATTCTCGGCAGAGTCATGTAAGAAGCTTGGACCCTTAAACCATAATGATTTAATAAGCTCATCTATACATGCACCTCTAGATGCAATATCAGCTGGATTTAACTCAGTCGGTACATGTCGAATTCAACATGATTAGAGCGCTCTTGAATTTCAGCAACTTTATTAGCTACAAAAGTAGATAATGACGCTGGCTCTTTTTCTAGCCAATAAAGGGTTACTTGAGAGTCAGACCAAAAGTTCACGCTGTCTACTTTAAATTTGGACAAAACAGGGGCAATTTGTTTCCACACAGTGCTTAGCAAATGCGCAGCGCACAACTCAAGACGAGGAATGGTCTTAGTTGCCAATGGAGCGACTCTAGATTTTGCTGTTAGCAAAACTGTCTCTACTTCATCTTCATACCGTGTACATACGTAGATGAAACATCCATAATCGTCACTCGAAGCGTCTGCAAAGCCATGAATTTCCAATTGATTGTATTGAATCTTACAGACGTATCGAGGCAGCTTTATTCTGCTGAGCTCACGTAAAGTATCTATAAACTGAATCCACTCTGTATAAAGATAAGCAGGAATCGTCTCGTCCTAATCTAGTTTCTGTTTCCACAATTTTTGCAGCAGAATTTTAGCTTTTGTGATAAGTGGACATAGCATTTCATTTCGAGAAGCAACTGACAAGATAATTATTTATTCTTCCCAATTTACCTGAATCTGGCACTAAGTATAAATCCAGAAATACCTATCAAATTTAAATTGGTTTTTCCAGCCACTCCAAGAGGTATACGGCTTTTCGAAATTCGTAAAAAATCTCGGCAATCTTAATCAACTGGGTAAAATGCATCTGATTAGGAGGTTCTTGTGTATTGTATATGTTTTTCCCTGCACTTAAACTCACTATAATATTGTCTGGGATATATTAAATATTATTATATTTAATAATAATGAAAATCCTCCTCGTGCAGTGTGGCTCCTAGTGAACAAAAATAGCAAACACATCTGTGTTCTTCGAGCAACTCCAGTGAAAATTTGATCGAACAGACTCATGTTTACCCGATAAAAAGAATTCAGACCTACTTAACTTTTGATATTAAAAAACCAAAAATACCCACTGATGCATTCTGAATTGCGTTCAGCTGAACCACAAAAGCTCGGTCAAGGTGTCAATGCTTAAACGGTGCCTACTTTAAAGGGGTACCTAAATGGTGCCTAATTAAATGGGGAGTACCATGGAACGTTATGTTCAAATGCTTGGATTTACCAAAAACCAAATAAAAACGAAAACAATCCAGTGACCAAATCAAACATAAAAATTGAAAAACAATTTTTAAATTAAAAATTGGAAAAAAAAAGAAGCGGTTTTTTGTTATGGCCGATAAATACTAGCACGGTACGATTTTTCCCACATTTTGTAGAGACTTTTAAGAGCTTTGATTTTTTAAATCTCATAATTATTAATTAGGGTCCCTGGTTCGGAGTTCTTAGCCCCTATAATTATCCTAATTATTTTTTACTTTATATATTTTCTAGAAAAAATAGTTCCATTTGCTTTTTCCCCTCAAATTTTTCGAATCCAAGGTACCTTGACTTTTTCTGTCACATACACGGCTAAGGGCTAGACTACAAGTTATTATTTTCATCATAGTCTATTAGAAAATCAACCGAAAATCATTAGAAAAAGTTAAGAAAAATTATATTCCCTTTCGTACTTTTGTATGTTGATATTTAACAATTTTTCCCATTACTGAAGTATGGATAAAAATTACTAGGTAACTAAGGTTTTAGTTCTCGATACAAATCCGGCGAGCTTCGCCTCTCCGATACAAGTTCAAGGTGGAATACACATGCTACGAGCATTTGGAACATAAAATAGAGTTCAAGGTTGTGTAAGTTGGTTGCTCTTTGGACAGACGAATATAACCAGGATTTGGACAGTATATTTATTCGACCTGTTACTGAAGGATGTTAGGCATTCGAATTGAGTGCTCGCCGCCGGATATTGAATTGATACCCGAGAACGATCTTACTGGCATGACTTACATTTACCTAATTGCTCTGTTTCGTCGCCAGGAATTCTTTCACTTAACTTACCACGTAAATGTTAAATATGAAAATCATGACAAATTGATGCGTCATATTGACACTCGTGAAACCCACTTTGCACGGTCTGTAATTAACTGGGACGATGAATGAAAACTTAAAATTTGTTGTATTTGACAAGCCAATTTTTCAAGATTTCGTTTTGGACACTTATTTTGAAGCTGCAGTCTGCCACAACGCGAGCGACGCGGGGAAGCTACAGGAGAAAGGAGGAGCTGCTTCTTTTCAGACAAAACAAACGGGAGCCAGAATGACGCAAGTGTGAGCAAATCAAGATGTTTCAAAGCATTATGGACTGTCGTCCATATTATTTAAATTTTCATTGCAAAAATAAAAATTTTTTTTTATAAATTTCTAAAAATAATTTAATATATTCAAAGATTTTACCTAAAGGTTTAACTTCGTCATGTCGCAAAAGAGCCAGAGCCGATGGCTTGTTTGCGGAGTTGCTTAAGGCCGGTGGTAATAAGCTGATTGGATTCATGCAGCGTCCTTTGTCCAGTACTAACCAAGAGTAATCAGGCGATTTGAACCAATTAACGGGAAATTAACAGATCCTTGCATAACGCTAAATCCTGGATCCCAATAAGGTTTCAAACAAGATCGTGTGACCCGTTTAATCTGGAAGCGGAATGCTGAAATACATTCTAATGGCACTGAGAAATCTGAAGAGTTTTTCAGATACGAAATTTAACGAAAACGAAATAACTTTGACCCGGTATTAAAAGATTATTGGTGTTAAAATATAATCGCAGTTCATTTGCTCAAGATCAATACAAGACTAATTTTACTATACAATGGTTACTCTCTTTGGCCCCCTTGCAGCGGATTAAACAGCCGAAGCAAAGACGAGCGTTAACAGAGTATTAGAGTTGTTTGTTTTACATGTTATGTTCACTTTCCCACCTCTAAGTTGTTGGCCTTTGAGGTGAAACAAACAAACACAGCGACATAAGCCTTCACTGGGGGTCTACCGCGCAATCTGTAGCTAACATAAAATGGTCCACAAAATTCAACACCGCAAACTCTGACTGGGCGACCTTCTCTCAAACGGTCTGCAGGCAAGTTGCCCATGATTTGGCATAATAATTTTGGCTTATATTTGAAACAATGCACGCAGTTGCGAACAACTGCTGAGCACATTTCTCGTGCGTTTATTAGCCAAATTTGCTGCCTCAAAAGTGCCATCAATGCTTTTGGGCCAGCGTGATAATTTTTAATGTGCAGATTGCGCACGAATATCTTGACAAAAGTTTCGTCTCGAGGCAACAGAAGAGGAAATTTCGCATCGTAGGGAATGTTACTCTGCAGTAACCTACCACCTACACTAATGACTTTGAAATGTATTCCAGATTCGTCAAATTCATGCATAAAGGGGTTTAACGACTGAATACTTGGCTGCAAAACGTGAGGTTTTTCAAGCAACAATATTTCTCGTTGAAATCTATGTTCTTGCACTATTTGAACTATTTTCCAAAAGGCAAGTCTTCTTTCAATGGCCGACACGACATGAGAATTGGGTCGATAATTTCTGTAGCATAACCGCATAACATAAGCTATTATTCGAATAATTTTAGAGAAGGAAGATCGTCGTTCAATTAGTTCTAAAATTCTATTTAATATTGCCTGTTCATAAACTACTTTGTGAACTGAAACACATTTTTTGTTTTCTGAGCTTTGTACTTCTGCGCAGATCTCAAACTTATGGAGTTGTGCCCAATTCTCGGCAGAGTCATGTAAGAAGCTTGGACCCTTAAACCATAATGATTAAATAAGCTCATCTATACATGCACCTCTAGATGCAATATCAGCTGGATTTAACTCAGTCGGTTCATGTCGCCATACAACATACTCTTGAATTTCAGCAACTCTATTAGCTAAAAAGGTAGATAATGACGCTCGCTCTTTTTCTAGCCAATAAAGGGTTACTTGAGAGTCAGACCAAAAGTTCTCGCTGTCTATTTTAAATTTGGAAAAAATAGGAGCAATTTGTTTCCACACAGTGCTTAGCAAATGCGCAGCGCACAACTCAAGACGAGGAATGGTCTTAGTTGCCAATGGAGCGACTCTAGAACACTGTCTCTACTTCATCTTCATACCGTGTACATACTGCAACATCCATAAGCGTCACTCGAAGCGTCTGCAAAGCCATGAATTTCCAATTGATTGTATTGACTCTTACAGACGTATCGAGGCAGCTTTATTCTGCTAAGATCACGTAAAGTATCTATAAACTGAATCCACTCTGTATGAAGATAAGCAGGAATCGTCTCGTCCCAATCTAGTTTCTGTTTCCACAATTTTTGCAGCAGAATTTTTGCTTTTGTGATAAGGGGACATAGCAATCCAAGGGGGTCGAAAAGTCGAGAAGCAACTGACAAAATGTTGCGCATCGTCGGCTTTATCAATGTAAATTCGATACCCTGGTCGAAGGGTATAAAATCAGAAATAAAAATCAAATTGAAATTGCTTTTAAAACGAACTAAATAATATATCGGCTTTTCGAAGCATGTCGCTATTAATCTTGAAATTTTTACGAGTTGATCGACTGAAAGTGTGTCTGATGAGGAGGTTCTTGTGTATTTTATATATTTTGCCCTTAAACTTAGGTCGCTAATAAGTCTAAAACATTGTCTAAACAAGTGAATTCATATTCATATATATATTTATATAAACTGGTAGGTATTGCAGTGTAGATCATATTAACCAATATATTATAAAAATGATCTCGGTTTATGAGCAATTTCAGTTTCAATTTGATTTTTATTTCTTATTTTTATAATAAAAATGAATTCAGACCTCTAACTTTTTGATTTTGATTTAAAAAATCAAAAATAAAAGTTATAAATTGATTTTTATTTTTAAAAATCAAATATAATAATTAAAAATGATTTTTTTGATTAGTTTATAACTCTTATTTTGAAATTTTTTAATAAAAATTTGTAATAAAAATTAATTCATTACTTTTACTATTTCATTTTTATTTTAAAAATCAAATATAAAAGTTAAAAATTGATTCTCATTTTAAAAAATCAAACATAAAAATTGAAAAACAATTTTTAAATTAAAAATTGGAAAAAAAAAGTTAATGCGGTTTTTGTGTTTGCCGATAAATACTAGCACGGTACGATTTTTCCCACATTTTGTAGAGACTTTTAAGAGCTTTGATTTTTTAAATCTCATAATTATTAATTAGGGTCCCTGGTTCCGAGTTCTTAGCCTCTATTATTATCCTAATTATTTTTTGCTTACTATATTTTCTAGAAAAATAGTTACATTTGCTTTTTTCTCTCAAATTTTTCGAATCCAAGGTACCTTGACTTTTTCTGTCACATACACGGCTAAGGGCTAGACTACAAGTTATTATTTTCATCATAGTCTATTAGAAAATCAACCGAAAATCATTAGAAAAAGTTAAGAAAAATTATATTCCCTTTCGTACTTTTGTATTTGATATTTAACAATTTTTCCCATTACTAATATGGATAAAGTACTGGTAACTAAGGTTTTAGTTCTCGATACAAATCCGGCCAGCTTCGCCTCTCCATACAAGTTCAAGGTGGAATACACATGCTACGAGCATTTGGAACATAAAATAGAGTTCAAGGTTGTGTATGTTGGTTGCTCTTTGGACGACGAATATAACCAGGATTTGGACAGTATATTTATTCGACCTGTTACTGAAGGATGTTATGCATTCGAAATTGAGTGCTCGCCGCCGGATATTGAATTGATACCCGAGAACGATCTTACTGGCATGACTTACATTTACCTAATTGCTCTGTTTCGTCGCCAGGAATTCTTTCGCTTAACTTACCACGTAAATGTTAAATATGAAAATCATGACAAATTGATGCGTCATATTGACACTCGTGAAACCCACTTTGCACGGTCTGTAATTAACTGGGACGATGAATGAAAACTTAAAATTTGTTGTATTTGACAAGCCAATTTTTCAAGATTTCGTTTTGGACACTTATTTTGAAGCTGCAGTCTGCCACAACGCGAGCGACGCGGGGAAGCTACAGGAGAAAGGAGGAGCTGCTTCTTTTCAGACAAAACAAACGGGAGCCAGAATGACGCAAGTGTGAGGAAATCAAGATGTTTCAAAGCATTATGGACTGTCGTCCATATTATTTAAATTTTCATTGCAAAAATAAAATTTTTTTTTTATAAATTTCTAAAAATAATTTAATATATTCAAAGATTTTACCTAAAGGTTTAACTTCGTCATGTCGCAAAAGAGCCAGAGCCGATGGCTTGTTTGCGGAGTTGCTTAAGGCCGGTGGTAATAAGCTGATTGGATTCATGCAGCGTCCTTTGTCCAGTACTAAACAAGAGTGATCAGGCGATTTGTACCAATTAACGGGAAATTAACAGATCCTTGCATAACGCTAAATCCTCGATCCCAATAAGGTTTCAAATAAGATCGTGTGACCCTTTTAATCTGGAAGCGGAATGCTGAAATACATTCTAATGGCACTGAGAAATCTGAAGAGTTTTTCAGATACGAAATTTAACGAAAACGAAATAACTTTGACCCGGTATTAAAAGATTATTGGTGTTAAAATATAATCGCAGTTCATTTGCTCAAGATCAATACAAGACTAATTTTAGTATACAATAGTTACTCTCTTTGGACCCCTTGCAGCGGATTGAACAGCCGAAGCAAAGACGAGCGTTAACAGAGTATTAGAGTTGCTTGTTTTACATGTTATGTTCACTTTCCCACCTCTAAGTTGTTGGCCTTTGAGGTGAAACAAACAAACACAGCGACATAAGCCTTCACTGGGGGTCTACCGCGCAATCTGTAGCTAACATAAAATGGTCCACAAAAATCAACACCGCAAACTCTGAATTGGCGACCTTCTCTCAAACGGTCTGCAGGCAAGTTGCCCATGATTTGGCATAATAATTTTGGCTTATATTTGAAACAATGCACGCAGTTGCGAACAACTGCTGAGCACATTTCTCGTGCGTTTATTAGCCAAATTTGCTGCCTCAAAAGTGCCATCAATGCTTTTGGGCCAGCGTGATAATTTTTAATGTGCAGATTGCGCACGAATATCTTGACGAAAGTTTCGTCTCGAGGCAACAGAAGAGGAAATTTCGCATCGTAGGGAATGTTACTCTGCAGTAACCTACCACCTACACGAATGACTTTGAAATGTATTCCAGATTCGTCAAATTCATGCATAAAGGGGTTTAACGACTGAATACTTGGCTGCAAAACGTGAGGTTTTTCAAGCAACAATATTTCTCGTTGAAATCTATGTTCTTGCACTATTTGAACTATTTTCCAAAAGGCAAGTCTTCTTTCAATGGCCGACACGACATGAGAATTGGGTCGATAATTTCTGTAGCATAACCGCATAACATAAGCTACTATTCGAATAATTTTAGAGAAGGAAGATCGTCGTTCAATTAGTTCTAAAATTCTATTTAATATTGCCTGTTCATAAACTACTTTGTGAACTGAAACACATTTTTTGTTTTCTGAGCTTTGTACTTCTGCGCAGATCTCAAACTTATGGAGTTGTGCCCAATTCTCGGCAGAGTCATGTAAGAAGCTTGGACCCTTAAACCATAATGATTAAATAAGCTCATCTATACATGCACCTCTAGATGCAATATCAGCTGGATTTAACTCAGTCGGTACATGTCGCCATACAACATACTCTTGAATTTCAGCAACTCTATTAGCTAAAAAGGTAGATAATGACGCTCGCTCTTTTTCTAGCCAATAAAGGGTTACTTGAGAGTCAGACCAAAAGTTCACGCTGTCTATTTTAAATTTGGACAAAATAGGGGCAATTTGTTTCCACACAGTGCTTAGCAAATGCGCAGCGCACAACTCAAGACGAGGAATGGTCTTAGTTGCCAATGGAGCGACTCTAGATTTTGCTGTTAGCAACACTGGCTCTACTTCATCTTCATACCGTGTACATACTGCAACATCCATAAGCGTCACTCGAAGCGTCTGCAAAGCCATGAATTTCCAATTGATTGTATTGACTCTTACAGACGTATCGAGGCAGCTTTATTCTGCTGAGATCACGTAAAGTATCTATAAACTGAATCCACTCTGTATGAAGATAAGCAGGAATCGTCTCGTCCCAATCTAGTTCCTGTTTCCACAATTTTTGCAGCAGAATTTTTGCTTTTGTGATAAGGGGACATAGCAATCCAAGGGGGTCGAAAAGTCGAGAAGCAACTGACAAAATGTTGCGCATCGTCGGCTTTATCAATGTAAATTCATCTACCTCGATTGTATCTAAATTCATCCGCAGTCGGTACCCACCGTATGCCGAGAGTCTTCACTGAGCTTGTCTCATCGACCTTTAATACCTTTTCGCCCTCATCAGTGCACAACTTTGGATGATTCGAAGCCCATTTTGCCAATGGAAAACCTCCTGACAGTAAAACTTCTTTAACTTGTTGGCAAATTTCTTGTAAACCTTCATATGTGTCAGCGCCAGCAAGCATGTCATCTACACAAAAACAATTTTTTATGACAGCTGCTGCTACTGGATGCGATTGCAAGCAATTTTCTGCTAATTCAAATAAGCATCTAATTGCCAAAAACGGTGCAGATGTTGTGCCATATGTTAGAGTATTAAGTCTGTACGTTTGCACTGGCTGCGAGCTTTTCTCTTTCCAAAGAATTAGCTGAAAATTGCGATCTTCATCAGCAATGTCAACTTGACGATACATTTTGGAAATGTCGGCTGTTACAGCGAATTTATTTAATCTAAAATTAAGCAATGTTAAGTAAAGCTCCCTCTGAATTGTCGGCCCAACCATGAGAGTTTCATTTAATGAAACAGCTGTTGATGTTTTGCTTGAACCATCAAACACGACTCGAAGTTTGGTTGAGGTGCTTTCAGGTCTCAAGACGCATTAGAGGAGCAGATTCTATAAGAGACATATGACCCAAATCTCTGTACTCTTTCATGAATGTATGATACATATCTGACAGTGCATTGTCTTTACTTAACTTGCGTTCGAGCTGAAGATAACGCCTTTCGGCCGTTTGAAATGACTTGCCAACTATACTAGGATCCTTTTTAAATGGAAGCCTGACTTGAAATCGGCCCGAAGGCAAACGTTGGACAGAGCGAATAAACATATTTTCACACTCTCTTTGTTCAAAACCGTTCAACCAATGACTCGAGAAAACATTCCATTTTTTGAGCTACTATATTACAGCTCAATTGTCGATGATTTAATTCACCGCTATATTTGCCGGATACAATCCACCCGAATAAAGTTTTTAAAGGAAGCTCTGCACTTAATTTAATTTGCCCGACGCACAGCAAATCAAAGAATGCTTCCGCTCCTAGCAACAAATCAATCTTTGCAGGTTTATGAAACTCTGAATCGGCCAACTCTATGTTTGCATGTATTTTCCATTTGTCAGAAGGCAGCATTTGCCCAGGCTGACACGAAGATATATTATTTGATACCCAAAAATCGGTTGAAAAGCCATGCGAATTTAAGCGAGACTAGACATAAGCAGATACTTTATGTTTTATTGATGTAGTTGATTTACCTACTGTTATGACGCTTAGTGCTGACCTTTCTCGCTGCAATCTTAATTGTTGCGCTAAAGATTCAGACATTAAATTATTTTGAGACCCTGAATCCAACAAGGCTCTGGCCACGTGAACTTGGCCAAATCGATCATTGACCTGAACACTCGCCGTCGCTAAAATAACTTGGTGAGTGCTAAGCACGTGACCTGTGTATGCGGCACTAGGAATTTGTTGAACTCTTGACTCATATCTATGAAGTAGGTAATGGTGAGACTTTGTGCACACCCGACACTTCGAAGCTTTACAATTTGAAACCATTTGGCCACTATTTAAACAATTTATGCATAGTTTATTAGCCTTTACGAATGCAAAACGATCTGTCACAGAAATAGAGCTACAAGAGGGACACGAATCAATTTTGTGTTCCAGGCTCTGATAATAATTGCAACTAAATCCTGTTTTCCTGCTAGATTTTTGCAATTCTTGATTGCCCTGTGCACACGAAAACGAAGCCTTACTATGCCCCTTTGGATTATCTTTAGGCTTGCCTTTCCCCTTCGTTGACTCTTCTGCTACTAAATATTGATAGCGCCTATTTAAATGAGTGGCACAATCAGACCCTCTTGTGACACCACTTGAATCATAAGTCTCCAGTTGAGTTTGTAGGCCCATTGCCTTTCCAATATATCCTTTTAAAATCTCAAGACGACACTCGAGCTGTGTTTTTTCGAAAGACATTGTTTTTTGCTCAAACGAAGTCTTAATGCGCTCAATATCAAATTTCAGCCGATCTAATGCTTGAACCATTGTTGCCATACGCTTAGAGCTGCTTGCTGGTTTGGAATCTTCTTTATTGCCCATGATTAGTAACTTATCTTTACTAGCTTACGAACTTTAACGGGAATAAATACTAAGCGATATCCAGTAATCAACAAGAAAATTAATGTTCAATGCACAACTTGACCGTTCGACCTATATACCCTTTTACCTATGTGTACAGGGTATAAGCTACGTAAGATGTAAGTCCTCAGCTGAGAAGGCAAACAATTAACGGCTACACGAAATAACGGAATACTCAATGCACCAAGATCAGTCGACTTCTTTGCTAAGCGACAAAAAAAAATAGCTGTAATCTCACAGCCGCTTACACCAAAGCGGAACAGGCAAATAGCGAAAGTTCAATGACCGAGTAAGCGACTTTGAACTATTACTGAATTATTGTCTAAAACTGCAATACAACAAATGTAACCAGCAAATTCCGAAAATTGAATTTCAATATGTATTGTTTTAGTTCAAAGGCTTTAGGTAATTTATATGTATATGTACATATGTATGCGCATTTCTAAATTGGTCGCATTGTCGCTGTATATCTTCTCCGGCAGTCCTCGTCTGCTCGCGAACCTTTTAAATACATTTAAAAACGCATCAGTGGATAAGTCAACTACGAGTTCAAGGTGAACAGCCTTTGACGTGAAACAAACATACACAGCGACATTAGCCTTCACTGGGGGTCTACCGCGCAATCTATAGCTAACATAAAATGGTCCACAAAAATCAACACCGCAAACTCTGAATGGGTGACCATCTCTCAAACGGTCGGCAGGCAAGTTGCCCATGATTTGGCCTAATAATTTTGGCTTATATTTGAAATAATGCACGCAGTTGCGAACAACTGTTGAGCACATTTCTCGTGCGTTTATTAGCCAAATTTGCTGCCTCAAAAGTGCCATCAATGCTTTTGGGCCAGCGTGATAATTTTTAATATGCAGATTGCGCACGAATATCTTGACGAAAGTTTCGTCTCGAGGCAAGAAAAGAGGAAATTTCGCATCGTAGGGAATGTTACTCTGCAGTAACCTACTACCTACACGAATGACTTTGAAATGTATTCCAGATTCGTCAAATTCATGCATAAAGGGGATTAACGACTTAATACTTGGCTGCAAAACGTGAGATTTTTCAAACAACAATATTTCTTGTTGGAATCTATGTTCTTGCACTATTTGAACTATTTTCCAAAAGGCAAGTCTTCTTTCAATAGCCGACACGACATGAGAATTTGGTCGATAATTTCTGTAGCAGAACCGCATAACATACGCTACTATTCGAATAATTTTAGAGAAGGAAGATCGTCGTTCAATTAGTTCTAAAACTATATTTAATATTGCCTGTTCATAAACTACTTTGTGAACTGAAACACATTTTTTGTTTTCTGATCTTTGTACTTCTGCGCAGATCTCAAACTTATGGAGTTGTGGCCAATTCTCGGCAGAGTCATGTAAGAAGCTTGGACCCTTAAACCATATTGATTTAATAAGCTCAGATTAAACCAGTAAGAAAAGCAACAGTCGCGCGGCACTCGACAGTGGGATACCCTTCGACCTACGTTCCCAATACATATGTACACATATGCATATGCACATGATTTGAAATTACGTATTCTCGATAGATGGCGCTCGCGCTTCGCGCTCGCCTGCCTCCCTTGTTAGTAGACACAAGCACTTGGTTTTATGCTCATACTTTCTTTAATAACTTTTGTGTTTATTGTCCGATCGGATTGCAATTTAGAGAATAAGTAGATATAACTATCAGCTAAGTAAATGTTAAAGTCGCAAAGTTTTGTCTTTAATACAACGCTTACTAATTGAGTTTGAAATTAATTATTGATTTGCGGGGTCGGTGGGCGTGGCACCTAACATTTGAAATAAACTTGATCAGCTTATAATACACAGGAGTCTTTCTGCCAAATTTGGTAACTCTAGCTTTTATTATAGCTGAGATCTGTGCGTTCACACAGACAGACGGACAAGAATATATATACTTTGTGGGGTCTCCCATTCCTCCTTCTGCCTGTTACATACATTTGCACAAAGTTAGTATACCCTTTTTTGACCATTTTCAATGGTCGAAGGGTATAAAAATAGAGAAAAGACACAGTCGCGCTGCACGCGACAGTGGGATACCCTTCGACCTACGTTCCTATGTATGTACACATATGCATATGCATATGCTTTTAAATTTTTGCCGACAGATGGCGATAGCGCTTTGCGCTCGCCCGCCTCCCTTGTTAGCTGATACAAGCACTTAGTTTTATACACATACTTTCTTAAATAACTTCTGTGTTTATTGTCCGATCGGATTGCAATTTGGAGTGTACGTAGATATTTCATTCAGCTTAGTATATGTTAAAGTCAGAAAGTTGTATCTTTTATACAGAGCTTACAAATTAAGTTCAAAAATTAAATTATTGATTTGCGGGGGCGGTGGGCGTGGTACCTAACATTTGAAATAAACTTGATCAGCTTATAATACACAGGAGTCTTTCTGCCAAAGTTGGTAACTCTAGCTTTTATAATAGCTGAGATCTGTGCGTTCACACAGACAGACGGACATACGGACAGACATGGCTCAATCGATTCGGCTAGTGATCCTGAGCAAGAATATATATACTTTGTGGGATCTCCCATTCCTCCTTCTGCCTGTTACATACATTTGCACAAAGTTAGTATACCCTTTTTTGACCATTTTCAATGGTCGAAGGGTATAATAACTCAGTCGGTACATGTCGCCATACAACATGATTAGAGCGCTCTTGAATTTCAGCAACTCTATTAGCAACAAAAGTAGATAATGACGCTGGCTCTTTTTCTACCCAATAAAGGGTTACTTGAGAGTCAGACCAAACGTTCACGCTGTCTATTTTAAATTTGGACAAAACAGGGGCAATTTGTTTCCACACAATGCTTTCAAGCTGCTAATAGGCGAAATAAAACAAATTTTTTATACCCTTCGACCATTGAAAATTGTCAAAAAAGGGTATACTAACTTTGTGAAAATGTATGTAACAGGCAGAAGGAGGCGTGGCAGACCCCATAAAGTATATATATTCTTGCTCAGGATCACTAGCCGAGTCGATTGAGCCATGTCTGTCTGTCTGTCCGGATGTCCGGATGACCAGATGAACACACAGATCTCAGCTATTATAAGAGCTAGAGTTACCAAATTTGGCATGAACATTTCTGTGTAGCCGGCGCAGATCAAGTTTATTTCAAATGTTGGATGCCACGCCCACCGCCCCCGCAAATTAATAATTTAATTTATGAACTCAATTTATAAGCGCTGTATAAAAGATACAACTTTCTGACTTTAACATATACTAAGCTGATAGTGATATCTACTTATTCTCTAAATTGTAATCGGACTGGACAATAAACACAAAAGTTATTCAAGAAAGTATGAGCATAAAACCAAGTGCTTGTGTCAGCTAACAAGGGAGGCGGGCGAGCGCGAAGCGCGAGAGTTAAAAGTGGGTCCTAGGGGGGAGCTGGGAGTTGTTAAGAGTCCTTAAGTCGTCGGTGGTGAGTTGTATATCAGAGACGTCAGAATCTTGAGGTTTGTCGATGGTAAGTTTTAAGTATTGGAGTTCAAAATGAAAATGCGACTGGGCTGTTTCGAATGTAAAACCAGAGTGAAGTTTAATGTCTCGGAGAAGTCTCCTCTAGCTCTCTGTCTTCGTCTTGTATATAAGTACATAAGTTCTTAATGTAAACATAATCATAATTTACATGCCGCCTCAGCGTTCGGCTAGCAGCCGGGTCCCTTGCCGACAATGTTGTTGTGCAACTTTGTGCGCTATGTCAGCATTTGACCGGATGCGGTGCAATGCAATGCTCCAGTTGTTCGTCTTCCCGGTTCGGTGTGCGATAGTGTTAGAGGCGTGGGGGTTTAGGGGGTGGGTTGGTAACTCCTCCCTCCCCAGTTCGAAGCGACGGCCATAACGAAGGTATGGATGGTGCGTAGATTGGCAAGTGGCGGTCCTCGTGGATGTGGTGAACATGATTCGTACGTCGTAGAAACCATAACATGATTGTTAATACGGTTGCTAAGCCGATCAGGGTATAGAGGCTCCAGGTGTGGTGTAACGTGTTGTAATGGGCCGCTACGACTTTGTTCAATGTTTCAGTCGCTTCCAGGTGTAGTTTCTCCAGGCTTAATACCATAACGGTGGTATTCCTAGTGACCTTTCCCATCGGTGGAAGGACGAGATCCAGCTGTTCTGATGATGTGTCAATCGTGCTATCGTAGTTGATGCCATTAATGCGTAATGTTTCATTGGCGTAATTTATTATAGCTGACTCACTAATTATGAGGTCGGAGCCGTTCGCCAGAGAAATTGTAAGGTTGTTAACGTTGAACGCAAAAATGTAGCCTCGCTCTGCTTCAAACACGTCGGTGATAGGGCCAGTTTCTCGAACGTTGCAGGAACTATTTTCGCCATTTAGGAGGTGTGCCACACATGTGTTATTAAGTAGTGCGTCGGTATAAAGGTCTTCGTCGCACAAGAATACATCGTCCAGTTTGGGGCATTTGTGAGTTATATGATATGATTGATTATTAACATTATAGGCTAAGTAGTCCGGGGTTATTACAAAGTATGAATTATTTAAAGGTAATGGTACTAATCTAACAAGGTTGTATATAGGTTGTTTAAAAATTGGGACTTTAATGCTAAAAATTATCTTTTGTTCGAGGCTTAGCGTATTCATTTTTAGGAAATCATATATGCTTTGTTCGGTTTTAATTGTAATGTTCTGTACTTCTAGTATTTTCTTTAATTTGCTTATTTCTTGTTGATTTAAGATGAATTTGGGGATTACATTTACTTTTGCTAGGATCATGCTTTCTGTTATGTCACTTAGATGATTAAGGATTAATTCTATATTGTAATTAATTCTGTTTAGGTATTGTATTTTTTCTAAGAGGGTATCGTGTAAGTTTAGTTGCTTGTAAATTGTGTTTTGGGAACTTTCGAAAAATTTTTTTATCAAAATTTGTTCATTGTTAATATGATCGGTTATATTTTCGAATCGAATGAGGACTTCATTATTGAATATTTCTTGTCTTTCTAGGTTAACGTTGGCAACCCTAGTGTCCTCTTTTATGTTATTTAATTGTTCGCTTATTTCCTTAGCATCATTTGCATCCATGTTACCAGTGACAACTTTAACCAAACTACCCAGCCCATTAATCAGCCCACGTTTATTTATTTTGTATGGGGTGAGAGCGTTTAGTTTTAATTGGGCTTGGGTTAGCTTAGCTTTAAGCACTGCAACGGAGTCTGCTAGGGTGATGTCTGGGTGGAATGTATTTATTGTTAGGTGGAACTGTTCTAAACATCGACTATAGTCTTGTAAGTCGATAACGTGATTGATTATTTTATATCTTTCAATTAAGAGAGCTTGTCCTAATTCTATCTTAGCTATTGGGGTGTTGTTATTTAGGTTGTGAACAGAGATAGCCTGAATTGACCCAAGGGTGAACCTGAAATGGTAAGTTAAAGGGGCGTGGCGTCAGTTATTAGTAGTATTAGGTAGGTTATTACTTTTCTAATTTTTTTTTTAAAACTATCTTTCGAATTTTAGATTTGTGTAGTTTCTGGTTCCTGGTTGTTATTAGTGTACGGCCTTTGTCGTGTTTGACCTTATGAATTGAGAACCTAGGTGTAGTCTTATTACGTCTATTTTCTTTCCTGAGGACTAACGTGTCAGGTTGTAGGTCTATAGGGTCTGATCGGTTTTCATTTAGTTTTAGAGTTCTCCTGGCTACGTCGTTTGTTAGTTTTTCTGTTATGAGAGGGTACAATTTTTCGCGGAATTCGTTTAAATATGTGGGTTCGTCCGTTAA
Source organism: Zaprionus vittiger (assembly GCA_018904025.1). Lineage (NCBI taxonomy): Eukaryota > Metazoa > Arthropoda > Insecta > Diptera > Drosophilidae > Zaprionus > Zaprionus vittiger. The sequence goes on along the minus strand of JAEIFQ010000231.1, from coordinate 38,401 downwards.
ATAGTTCAAAGGGGGTGTGTTTAGTCGCGGAATGAATGGCGTTATTGTACGTAATTAAGGTTTCGGACATTATTTCGTCATGTTCTTTTTTAGTTTTTGTTGTTTTCTAGTGTCGAGTATTATTCTATAAATCTCAGTTAATGTTGAGTGAAGCCGTTCAACAGGAGAGTTACTGGACGATTGTTGAAAAGATGTAACGTGTAGGTCAATATTGAATTGAATACAAAACTTGTTAAACATGTCGCTAACGAATTCTGCTCCCTGATCATAGATTAATTTTTAGGAATACCAAATTGGGAAATAAAATGTTTTAATGCTTTAACTACGTTAATGCAATTCCTATTAGCTATAGGATATGCTGCCGCAAATTTTGAGAATTTATCGATAATGGTAAGGTTGTAATTTGCGTTAATGGTATAGATGTCTATATGTAGAATGTCCAACGGTTTGGAAGGTTGCTCAGGCATTTGGTAGGTGATTTTTTGCGGCTGTCTATCATATTTAAGTTTTAAACAAGTTTCACATTTCTTAATTAATTGGGTTATTCTCTCTTTCATATGTGGGAAGAACTGTTGCCTTTTTATATGCAAATACGTCTCATCGATCCCTCGATGGTTACTATTACAATGGTAGTCAGTTATAAACTTGTCTATCTCCGTGTTGTCAGTTATCTCGGGGAGGAAGGTCAAACATCTAATAAGTTTAAATGTACCGTTGGTAGGAAAGTAGGTTTGGTAGGCTTGTTCCACCATTACGAAAACGTGGTCGGGGGCTAATGCCGCACATGTCTTGTTTGGTTTTAACGACTGCATAAGGATATTTACTACGTCGTCATAATGAAAATCAGGTTTGCAGAACTCTCTTCTAAGCTTGTGTTTAAACGGGGTTAGTGTGGTATGTTTTATGTCTGGGGTTACCTTGAACAGGAGTTGAATATTGAAATCGTTAAGAGGTTTTTCCGAAATGGGACAGAAAGTTTGGGGGGTCAGTAGCGCTTCGTTATGATTGATAGAGGCCTCTGGTCGGCTGAGAGCATCAGCGATTACGTTTTGAGAGCCCTTCTTATAGACGACTTCGAAGTCGTACTCCTGAAGTTGTAGTCTCCACCGAATTATTTTAGAATTTTGTTGTTTAAAGTTCATCAGCCAGGTTAGTGGTTTGTGGTCAGTGACTATGGTGAATCTTTTGCCGAAGAGGTAGGGCCTGAAATATTGTACTGCCCATATGATAGCTAGCAAGTTGGCCTCACTTTTCTTACTCGAGTAGAGGCGGATGAGATTGCTTTTTATCTCGTCCCAAACCAAGGGAGTATTTGCGAGCTCCAAGGCTTCGTCAGCTCTATCAATAATTTTATTCCTAATGGTCCTCAGAGTAAGCAGGCCATATGGCGTTTGATCCGCTCCCCTGATGAGCATCAGAATTTCTTCTACGCTAGTGATAAATCTATCTAATTGACGGGGTGTACCATCGAAAGTTGGCAAATGCTCAACGAATGCCATAATATCTTTAGGTTTGAATGTAGTTGATATTACTAAGCTAAATCCACTGATAGTGGGTGCTAAGGAAGGTGGGGTGGGACGGGCAGAATCATTTCCTGAGTCCATTGTAGGTTTTTGGCAAGGGGTTGCTCTGGTTTCTTCCGAAATCGGGGGGAGAGGGCTAGAACGTTTAGTAGGGTGAGGAAGCTTACTAGTAGTTGGTGGAGGTCCGACAACTGAACGTGTAGTCTTCCTAAGGTTGTAAACGAACTTTTTTGACATTAAATTTTAAGTTATTTAGTATATTGTGTATGATCGGGAATAATGAACAAGTTTCTAACTCAAGAAAGTGTGTGGGTGTGCCTATAGTGTATCTTTAAGTGTACTTTTCAAATGTAAAGGGGTGTATTCCTTCTTATGTGTGGTTGTGTATATGGTATTTCATGGGTATTTCCTTAGTTGTATGTGTGTTTGTTTGTGCGTCCTCGAGTTATTATTTTTTTTCTCAAGCTCTGTAATGTGATTGGTATTAGTATTTGTTTATTATACAGAATTTCATATATGAAAAGGAACCAAGTTTACGTATATGTCGACTTCTTTGATACATTGTTTTATTTAATTTGTATATATGAATGCAACAACACTTTGCAAGAGAGCGAAGGGCGGAATAGCTTGACGATACTCAAGTGGTTACTCCTTACTTTAGCTCCCCTTACAAGAGTGCACAACCATACGTGCAGCACTGTTGTTGGTGTGGTACACAAGATGAGACTCATTTAGTTTGTAATATGATATTTGTTTACATTTTGGCAGTGTGCGTTTGAATGTATAAGTGTGTTGAAGGGCTTTGTTGGTTCATTTGCTTAGGCTAAAGTGGCGTGGTGATCAGCGTTTGATTCCACACCACCGTAGCTATATTGTATGGCGCTGTAAAATATACTATAGTGGTCTTATTCCACCCCACCATAGCTTTTTTGTATGGCGCTGTATATAAGCGAATGTGGTGTCGAATTTCAAGTGCATGTGTATTCGACGTTGGCATGATGATCAGCGTTTGATTCCATACCAACGCGGCAGTACAGCACAAGAGCGTATTGCAATATACCTGACATTGTATGCTTGAGTACATATGTATATAGGGAGGCTTTGACGACTAGTTTGTATCTGATAATGATAGCGTTGTACTACATGGTATATTTTACACTTGTATTTGTCGAATGGATTTCGATGTATCTGATAGTGTATGAACATTGATGTTCGTGACGTGATGATCAGCGTTTGATTCCACGTCACCATGGTAGTATTTTATACTTGTATTTGTCGAATGGAAGTTTCGATGTATCTGATAGTGTATGAACGTATCGATGACGTGATGATCAGCGTTTGATTCCACGTCACCATGGTAGTATTTTATACTTGTATTTGTCAAATATTTTCTGTATTTGTCAAATGAAAATTTCGATGTATCTGATAATGTATGAACGATCGATGACGTGATGATCAGCGTTTGATTCCACGTCACCACGGTAGTATTTTATACTTGTATTTGTCAAATGAAAATTTCGATGTATCTGATAATGTATGAACGCATCGATGACGTGATGATCAGCGTTTGATTCCACGTCATCGCGATGAGTTAGAGTTTAAGTCTGCATGTATTTTTTGAGTTTCATTTACTGTATCACTTTGTTTTATAAGAATTCACTTGCAATTATTTTCTGTCGACACATAAGATAACCCGTTTCTTTTCTCACATTTTTCTCTACTTACAGGTAAGTGATTACAATAAGGTAGGCCATCCTACCGGCTGCGCCAGTTAACAGTGGGTCCTAGGGGGGAGCTGGGAGTTGTTAAGAGTCCTTAAGTCGTCGGTGGTGAGTTGTATATCAGAGACGTCAGAATCTTGAGGTTTGTCGATGGTAAGTTTTAAGTATTGGAGTTCAAAATGAAAATGCGACTGGGCTGTTTCGAATGTAAAACCAGAGTGAAGTTTAATGTCTCGGAGAAGTCTCCTCTAGCTCTCTGTCTTCGTCTTGTATATAAGTACATAAGTTCTTAATGTAAACATAATCATAATTTACATGCCGCCTCAGCGTTCGGCTAGCAGCCGGGTCCCTTGCCGACAATGTTGTTGTGCAACTTTGTGCGCTATGTCAGCAGTTGTTCGTCTTCCCGGTTCGGTGTCCGATAGTGTTAGAGGCGTGGGGGTTTAGGGGGTGGGTTGGTAACTCGAGCGCCATCTGTCGAGAATAATTTCAAAGTATTTGCATATGTATGTATATGTCTACATACATAGGAACATAGGTCGAACGGTATCCCACTGTCGCGTGCTGCGCGACTGTTGCTTTTCTTACTGGTTTTTTTTTAAATTATTACCTTGGATGCTGGAGGGACGCAACATGACAAACACGTAGGAGGAGAGATCAGGAGTCACAACTGGGTCGGAAGGAGTACTAGTTTCGCTACTGGTCTCCTGACTGTTCCTCTGCTTGTGAGGAGGTCGACAACACGGACGAGGCCGTCTGCGCCTGGGTGAGCGCCGATCACTCTACCAAGGCGCCATTCATTGGGTGGAAGGTTGTCATCCTTTATGACAACCATATCATCGGTGTGCATATTCCTTTCAGGATACTGCCATTTGTTACGTTTGTGCAGTTCCTGAAGGTATTCGTTCTTCCATCGCCAGCAGAACTGCTCGCTTTAAGCCTTAAGCCGTTGCCATCGATTGATGATGGACGCCGCATCAGACTGGATTTCGGGCTCAGTTGCTGCGAGGTGAGAAAATGGCCTGGAGTAAGGGCCAACAGGTCAGTCGGATCCTCGGATAAAGGAGAAAGTGGTCTGGAGTTCAGACAGGCTTCTATTTTACACAGGAGAGTTGAAAGCTCCTCGAAAGTGTATTTATAGGAAGAAGTTGCCTTGTAGAAAAGAGTTTTGAAACTCTTGACCCCCGCTTCCCAGAGACCTCCCATATGTGGAGCTCCGAGGGGGTTGAACCGCCACGTTATCTGCTGGTGACTATAACGACTGACCACTGTTGATCTTGTTGCCTCCAGGAAATCTTGTGTCAGCACGTTGGAGGCTCCGACGAAAGTCTTTCCGTTATCAGAAAAGACCTGTGCGGGGCAGCCACGCCTCGATACAAACCGCGCGAAGGCAGCTAGAAATTTCTCAGTGGAGAGATCAGCAGCTTCCAGATGGATTGCTCTAGTGCTGAAACACACAAATACACACACATACCCTTTCGTAATCAAACACGCTCTGCCCGTATAATTTTTTATTTCAAAAGGCCCGACAAAATAAACACCAGTGTAGGTAAACGGACGTGAGATTGGAGCTTTTTCTTGTGGATTGTGCAAACCCGACAGGATTTCGTTATGGCTTTCAACAAGTTTTTTAACTTTGGTACCCAAAACTTGGATCGGATGAGCCGTGTCATAAGCTGGCTCCCGCCATGCAACGAAATCTTGTGAGTGAATTGAGCCATGAGGTGTGTGAAGTTACCTGAATACGGAAGGAGAATCGGATGCTTCTCATCGTAACTTAAGGACTCGGATGCCTTCACACGTCCACATGCTCTCAGAATTCCCTTTGGATCTAGGAATGGATTAAGGTTAGCTAACGTGCTAGACCTTGGGATCGCCTTCTTGGAGCACAAGCAGTGGTACTCGGTAGCAAAACCTGCTCTTTGAGTGCACTGTATCAGCCTTTCTTGTGCTTGGGCTAATTCGTACACTTTTTTGCTTTTTGCAGCGATTTATGAAACGCTGAATAATCGCGGTTACTCGGACTGCTCTATTGAAGCTGGAAAAACGTGTGCAGAAATCAGTCGGGTTCGGAACGGCCAGGAAACAATTTTTGACTGGACGCTTCTCCACGTCCGTTTCCGATATACTATCAGAGCTGAGTCGCCACAGCTCTCGTGCGATGCTCAGCCATTGGGGCCCTTGCCACCACAGCTGGCTATCCTGCAAATCCCGAGCCGACACCCCTCGGCTTGCCAGATCGGCAGGATTCTGTTCGGACCTGACATGGTGCCACGTCCCTTCAATTGGGCTCTGGGCAATTTTCGCTACTAATCGAGTGCCAAGAAAGTCGTCCAGGAACATGGAGGCTTTTGTAGCCATGCCAAAACAATGGTAGAATCAGTCCAAAATAAAAAAATTGGAGCCTTCTGGAAGAGAAGGAAGGAGCACCGCACATAGATCCACAAGCAGCACGGCACCGCACAGCTCTAGACATGGTAAAGATACTGTCTTGATGGGTGCAACTCGTGTCTTTGCAGCGAGAAGATGAGTGGATACAGTGTCGTTTTGTTCGACACGAACATATATTGCCGCTTCATATGCGCTCTGGGAAGCATCACAGAATCCGTGATACTGAATACGCGCCTTAGGATGGAAGTGTACCCATCTAGGGATACGAATGTCGCGGAGAAGATCACGATCTTCTTGGAACTCACGCCATTTCTTTTCGAGACTGCTAGGTAGAGGTTGGTCCCAGCCAAGCTCTTGAAGCCAGATCTCCTGCATAAAAATCTTAGCGCGCACGACATAAGGAGCAACCCATCCTGCTGGATCAAACAGTTTGGCAATTTGCGATAGAACCTCGCGTTTAGAAAGGGACGGAGTCTTGGAGTCTAACTCGTATGGCACGAAGAAGAACTCATCAGTGTCGGCTTGCCACCTGACACCGAGAGTTTTGGCGACGCTGTCTTCTTCTAAGTCGTGAAAGTCAGTATGGAGCTTGTGATCTTTTGGAATATCACTAAGGACCTCTTTATGGTTGGAGGACCACTTCCTCAGAGGGAACCCTGCTGAAGCTAGACCTTCCCGAAGTTCACGTATTGCCACAATGGCCTCCTTTATAGTGTGTGCGCCAGCCAGGACATCGTCAACATACATATGTCCCTTCAGGATCTAACTCGCGATGGGATATTGCGAACGGATATCTTCGGAAAGAAGTTGCAAAACCCTGATGGCTAGGAAAGGGGCATAGTTAATGCCAAACGTTACTGTTTGCAGCTCATAGTCGCAGATCTTTTCCTCCCTCTTACGAAATAGAATCCGCTTGAACCGAGTGTGGAGCGGATGAACAAGAATTTGCCGATACATTTTAGTTATATCGGCATTGAATACGTAGCGGAAGAAACGCCATTTAATAATCTGAATCGTGAGGTCAGATTGGAGAACTGGTCCTGGATGCACGACGTCGTTAAGACTCTGTCCATTAGATGATGGGCTGGAGGCGTTAAATACAACGCGTAGCTTTGTGGTTGTGCTATCAGGCTTCAACACTGCGTGATGCGGTAAGTTAAAGTTGTCGCTATCATTACTTGGAGGGACCTCTCGCATGTGGCCTAAGTCGAAATACTCCTGTACTACGGAATCGTATTGGATTTTCAATTCAGTGTTTTTTTTTAACCTATTCTCGCTTCGGAGAAATTGAGACAGCGCTATGGACCTGGAATGTCCCAAACTTATGCTGTCAGGAGTTTTGAATGGGAGAGTCACAACATACCTCCCCTCATTATTCCTGGTTGTAATGCGAACAAAATTGCACTCGCAGTCGGAATCTGACTTCTTTACTATCTTCGACGGTTGATCTTCCATTTCTCAAAACCTTGTTAAAAGGTTTTCGAGTTTTTAGTTTTGGTTGACCGAGATGCGTGTGGTAAACGCCGAAATAACTTTCGAATTGGATGAACTTTTCACAGGACCTGAAAGGATCCACCCGAAAATGGTCTCTTAACCAAGAAGTGACCCACAAATATTGGATCTGCAACCGCCCAAGAGAAGGAGGATGTCTGCGCCAATAAGCACGTCGATCTGCGAACTCCGGTAAAAGGAGGGATCAGCCAAAGGTAAATCAGGAATTTGATTTACGAAATTGGACGGAATCGGATACGATGGAAGATTACCCGCCAGATGAGGCAAGGCGAAGGCTGAAGCTTCAATCTTGATGCGAAGTTTCGATATAGAGCCAATATCGAAGTGACATAACTTCTCAGGCCTTGCAGCTACGGCTTGATTTAGGCCTGATACTTGTGCATGGACATTTTGGAAAAATGGTTTCACAATGTTGAACATGCGTTCGGAAATAAAGGTCGCCTCAGATCCTGAATCGATCAAAGCACGAGCCTTAAAGCATGTACCACGATGGCAGATATTTATCACTGCGGTTCCTAATAGAACGTTCTGCGAATTGGGTGTGAAATAATTTTGAACATTTGAGGAACTAGTGGACTGTATATTGTGATGTGAATTTGCTGGAGTGGCAGGGTTTGCCGAACTTGAAGGAGCCGCAGGAATTTGAGGATTGTCGCCACGGTGAAGCAGAGTGTTGTGACACCCTTTGCAGGTGAAACAATTATGGATACTTGTGCATTGCCCAACCTGATGTTGGCGTGCAAAACAATTAAGGCAGAGTTTTTGCTGTTTGATGTATGTACAGCGATCTTGGACGGACATTTGTAAAAATTGCGGACATAGACGGATCGGGTGATTTTCCTTGGAACATAGTTTGCAAGACTGTGGTTTGATATTCACCTTGTTCTCGAAGGATTGGATTCTTTTCGGAGGCACAGTATCTTTTTTGGATTTCTGGAAGGTCTGTGCTGTAGAACTTGGCTTCATATCCTCTATCGCTTCAAGAGTACGATACCTCTCCTGAAGGAAGGAGTTCAGCTCAGCCCAGGAAACGATGTCTGTTTTCCCGTGAAGAGATTGCTCCCATAAGGATAGAGTGAGTTTTGGGACTTTGGAGGAGCACAAAAACACCAAAAGGCAATCACAATTCTCCGTTTTGACCTTGGAGATTTCCAGCGCGGTTAAGCAACTCTGGACAGTGCTCTGCAGGTTCTTGATCGCTGCACCCGACTCATGAGGAATATTTGGAAGGTCGAAAAGGACTTTCAGTTGGCTATTGACAAGTAAACGTTTATTTTCAAACCGTTGTGTCAAATTTGACCAAGCTGAAACGAAGCCATCATTCGTGAGTGGGGACTTGGAGACGATATCGTGAGCCTCGCCACTCGTTTTGGAGTTGAGATGGAACAGTTTCTCAACCTCCGTCGGCCTTGAATTATTTATATAAATGGCTGTGAAAAGGTCCCGGAAGGTGGGCCAGCGCAAGTAGTCGCCACTGAAAATCCCAGTGTCGCAAGGGGGCAATCGGCACCCGGCAGAAACGACAGTTGGAGCTGCCTGCTGTGCTCTAGGAGCTGTAGCCTCGATTTGCTCACTCAGCTGAGCAGCACAGCTTTCGTAGACAGAGTAACAATAGTCATACTTGGACTGTATGACTGACATTGTCTCATCTGTCTCTTCTCCAGTAAGGATAGAAGAACAGGTTTCGTATTCCTGCTCAACCTTTTCCCACAGAGCCCGTACTTGGTCAAGACGAATTTTGCACGTCTGCCGAGAAGGGGGAACAACGCCAGCGCTTCCGCTCGGTGTGTTAAACCGCGCCTCAAATTGGCTGAAACGATCGGTGAGAGCAATGAATTTCACGAGGGCTGCACTGGCTCTGGATTGGGCCATTTTTGTGACGGATCTTGTAGTGACTGGAGTAAAGACGGACGATGCTGAGACAACGGACTTGGTGGAATTTACCGAGAGCGTGGAGTCGCTTTGCGCTTTGGATGCCGGCGACTGATGGTAATTGACGGACTGGATCGCTGAATCAATCTGCTCGACGAAGATGCAGATGATTCACTTTTCGGCCTGACTCTTGTGAAGGCCTTCGCTGATGGAACGGACAAACTTGGCTTGGTCTTATCGCTTTTCCCAATAGACATAATAAAACTCCCGTAGGAGCCAAGCGCCCAATAAATCAGACGGAAAGAGTACAGAAAAAACGTAAAGGACACGTTTGGTGATGCTTTTCAATCAATTAAAAAAGGAGATATGTAAATAGTGTTTGTATGTAAAAATAAACAACTTGGATATGTAAATTGTATTTATTGTGTATATGTAGTATATTCTCTTTTATTTATTTGAAAATATTTTTTAAATTGCAGTTGTGTGGAAATAGATGTGTGTGGATGTATGTAAAAGCGTATGTATGCGTATTTGCTTTTATTTATTGGAAAAAGTAATTTTAAACTTGTTTATGTGGAAATATATGTGTGTGGATGTATGTAAAAGCGTATGTATGTATATTTGCTTTGATTTATTGGAAAAAATAATACTTTAAACTTGTTGTCTATGTGGAAATAGATGTGTGTGGATGTATGTAAAAGCGTATGTATGTATATTTGCTTTGATTTATTGGAAAAATAATACTTTATACTTGTTGTCTATGTGGAAATAGATGTGTGTGGATGTATGTAAAAGCGTACGTATGTATATTGCTTTTATTTATTGGAAAACATAATACTTTAAACTTGTTGTCTATGTGGAAATAGATGTGTGTGGATGTATGTAAAAGCGTATGTATGTATATTTGCTTTTATTTATTGGAAAACATAATACTTTAAACTTGTTGTCTATGTGGAAATAGATGTGTGTGGATGTATGTAAAAGCGTATGCAAAAAACAAACGGACAAAATGAAAGGTCGTTGGCTGCTGGGATAGCAGCTGAAGTTCATGTATATACGGTGTATGTATGTATTTTAAGCGGTGGTTGCCGGGTTGTAACGGAATGTAGCCCTTTTGGCGGGAGAACGAACGGAGCCGGCAAACACGCAAATAACACAAGCACACACGTATATCCACACAATAGACCTGTTACTTATCTGGTATGTATAGTGCCGATGCAATTAGAATGTTCCAACGATGAACGTCTGGAGGAGCCAATATATTCTCCGGCTCGAAGGACCAAATGTCGGGGTAGGGCGTTGATGTGGTGTCGAGGCAGGTCTCTTTTGTAGAAAATGATGTTTTTGCTGGCACCGAAAACACAAAACACACGAGTTTCAATTTCACGTCAGCGTTTATTCACTTGCTGTGTTCAACTTAAAAAGGTAGCTTAATTCGAGATGACAATTCAATTTTTGTTTCTCGTGATGGTACTTATAAAAATACTTCGATATAATTAAAAATAAATACTGACTAAATAGGAAAAGGTACTCTACACTGTTCGACCTGAACGTAGTTTGCTCTTAGTTTTTTTGAACGTTTTATTTGGCTACTCTTTTACAGTGGTGTCTTAATATAATGGAAGGAAATCTTATCTGTGATATTAAAACCAGTTAAAGCGAGATTACATGCGATCAACCTAGCATTTTATGTTGGCTAGCATTTTATGTTGGCTGTCAAGTGCATTTACACACATCCACACACACATATACTTCCACATACAAATCAAGTTTAAAATTATTTTTTCCAATAAATAAAAGCAAATATACATACATACGCTTTTACATACATCCACACACATCTACTTTCACATACACAACAAGTTTAAAATTATTTTTTTAAATAAATAAAAGCTAATATACATACATACGCTTTTACACACATCCACACACATCTATTTCCACATACACAGCAATTTAAAAATATTTTCAAATTAATAAAAGATATAGAATATACTACATACACATACACACACAATAAATACAATTTACATATCCAAGTTGTTTATTTTTACATACAAACACTATTTACATATGTCCTTTTTAATTGATTGAAAGCATCACCAAAGGTGTCCTTAACGTTTTTTCTGTACTCTTTCCGTCTGATTTATTGGGCGCTTGGCTCCTAAGGGAGTTTTATTATGCCTATTGGAAAAAGCGATAAGACCAAGCCAAGTTTGTCCGTTCCATCAGCGAAGGCGTTCACAAGAGTCAGGCCGAAAAGTGAATCATCTGCATCTTCGTCGAGCAGATTGATTCAGCGATTGAGTCCGTCAATTACCATCAGTCGTCCTCCATCCAAAGCGCAATACGACTCCACGCTCTCGGTAAATTCCACCAAGTCCGTTGTCTCAGCATCGTCCGTCTTTACTCCAGTCACTACAAGATCCGTCACCAAAATGGCCCAATCCAGAGCCAGTGCAGCCCTCGTGAAATTCATTGCTGTCACCCATCGTGTCAGCCAATTTGAGGCGCGGTTTAACACGCCGAGCGGAAGCGCTGGCGTTGTTCCCCCTTCTCGGCAGACGTGCAAAATTCGTCTTGACCAAGTACGGGAAAAGGTTGAGCAGGAATACGAAACCTGTTCTTCTATCCTTACTGGAGAAGAGACAGATAAGACAATGTCAGTCATACAGTCCAAGTATGACTATTGTTACTCTGTCTACGAAAGCTGTGCTGCTCAGCTGAGTGAGCAAATCGAGGCTTAGAGCACAGCAGGCAGCTCCAACTGTCGTTTCTGCCGGGTGCCGATTGCCCCCTTGCGACACTGGGATTTTTAGTGGCGACTACTTGCGCTGGCCCACCTTTCGGGACCTTTTCACAGCCATTTATATAAATAATTCAAGGCTGACGGAGGTTGAGAAACTGTTCCATCTCAACTCCAAAACGAGTGGCGAGGCTCACGATATCGTCTCCAAGTCCCCACTCACGAATGATGGCTTCGTTTCAGCTTGGTCAAATTTGACACAACGGTTTGAAAATAAACGTTTACTTGTCAATAGCCAACTGAAAGTCCTTTTCGACCTTACAAATATTCCTCATGAGTCGGGTGCAGTGATCAAGAACCTGCAGAGCACTGTCCAGAGTTGCTTAACCGCACTGGAAATCTCCAAGGTCAAAACGGAGAATTGGAATTGCCTTTTGGTGCTTTTGTGCTCCTCCAAACTCCCAAAACTCACTTTATCCTTATGGGAGCAATCTCTTCACGGGAAAACAGACATCGTTTCCTGGGGTGAGCTGAACTCCTTCCTTCAAGACAGGTATCGTACTCTCGAAGCGATAGAGGATATGAAGCCAAGTTCTACATCAGAGACCTTCCAGAAGTCCAAAAAAGATACTGTGCCTCCGAAAAGAATCCAATCCTTCGAGAACAAGGTGAATATCAAACCACAGTCTTGCAAACTATGTTCCAAGGAAAATCACCCGATCCGTCTATGTCCGCATTTTTTACAAATGTCCGTCCAAGATCGCTGTACATACATCAAACAGCAAAAACTCTGCCTTAATTGTTATGCACGCCGACATCAGGTTGCGCAATGCACAAGTATCCATAATTGTTTCACTTGCAAAGGGCGTCACAACACTCTGCTTCACCGTGGCGTCAATCCGCAAATTCCTGCGGCTCCTTCAAGTTCGGCAAACCGTGCCACTCCAGCAAATTCACATCACAATATACAGTCCTCTAGTTCCTCAAATGTTCAAAATTATTTCACATCCAATTCGCAGAACGTTCTATTAGGAACCGCAGTGATAAATATCTGCCATCGTGGTACATGCTTTAAGGCTCGTGCTTTGATCGATTCAGGATCTGAGGCGACCTTTATTTCCGAACGCATGTTCAACATTGTGAAACCATTTTTCCAAAATGTCCATGCACAAGTAGCAGGCCTAAATCAAGCTGTAGCTGCAAGGCCTGAGAAGTTATGTCACTTCGATATTGGCTCTCCATCGAAACCTCGCATCAAGATTGAAGCTTCAGCCTTCGTCTTGCCTCATTTGGCGGGCAATCTTCCATCGTGACACGCGACACATGCACGTAGGCCCCAACAGGACCACGTGGTGGTAAAAATCCATATGGAAATCCACATGGTCAACGAGCACACGTGACCAACTAGTAGCTCCTCTCTTACTAAAGTCATGATAGTCCTAGTTTTATATAAATTTTCTGTAAAGACCCTGGCGAAACTGAGATATGTACCCCAGCCTGAGAAAACATCCTTACAAAACAATTTAAATTGTACTATTCAACCATTGTCATCAAACAATAAAGTAACACTTTAGTAGTTGTATAATGCGGGTTCTGGGACAAAAAGTGGAGTGGGTAATTTAAATTAATGGGGCGTGACGTGGGGGATTTGGTAATTTAGGGTCCTGATTAGCAAAATTAATGGGTTTTTTGGGTAGATCGGTCACTTTTGGGTCATAATAAACATAATTAATGGGTTTTATGTATATGTGTAGGTTATAAATTAGGGTGGGAAGTGTTAAAGGTTAACAGGTGAGTATGTGAATATGACCATGCATGATCGTCTTTACATGCACACGTGTTAGAGTGTGGGGGTGCACGCACGCGTCAGTGCACGCACACGTGTGACTCATGGTATCTTAATGATATTTGACAGCCTACCACAACATGTTAATGTGTGCATCGCCTCTTTTGTGAGCCTAACCGTGACCGTGACCATGAAAACGATCGTTCTGATAAGGGTGTGCTCAAGCGTACTAATTGATCGTCAGCACATGATTAATCATGAAATGTGTAAACAGCTACCACCACAACTTGTTGATTATGTATATCAAAAATAGTTTTGTGTGTGATCAGTTTTAAAATGTTAGTTTTCCAGTTGATAATTCAGTCTGATAAGTTTCACATGGGTTGTTATGTAGATGATATGTGAAAGTAGTATCCCTATCATGATATGTTATGATATGTACTATGCTTGTTTGAACCTGATCTCCTTCTATTCGGTGTGAGATCTGTTAGCATAATTTTATGTAATTCTTGTTTCCTAATTATTTTCTATGAACCGAGGGTGGTTAGGCATAGTATGTAGCTAAACAGCTAAACAACAACAAAAGCTAAACAACAACAAAAGCTAAACAACAACAATAGCTAAACAACAACAGCTAAACAACAGCTAAATAACAACAACAGCTAAACAGCTAAACAACAAACAGCTAAAAAGCTATAGAACAACAACAGCGAAACTGCTAAACAACAACAACAGCTAAACAACAACAACAACAACAGCTGAAGATTTTAAATAAAATTGTATTTTATGAATCTTAAGGCTAGTTTATTATAATAATTAATTTTTTTTTCAGCCTAGTTTTTTTGATAAGTGAAGACACTGCAGCATGCACAGGTATCCGGTCCTTCTTTCACATCGTTGGAAGACCGTGGACATGAAGTTCTATGTCTCCCATGTATAGATATCTTGTATGGAGACTTTTCCGCCATCTTCAAGTTTGATCGTATTTCTTATAATACCATTATAACGATTCAGAAACTCCTTCATTATTACCGAGTTCATGTTGCTTCTGCTAGAATTCTTCTTCTTTATTTGTCTGTTTTAAGGGTCTTCTTGAATTCTTCCTTCCTCAAAGTCTTGTTTGAGCTGAGCTTTAGTTTGAACACATAGGTGACTTTACCTTCATAACATTAGAAGCTTATCTTCTTTTTTTCATCTTTATCTGTCTGTTGGTAACTTCACCCCCGTAACAAAAAAACTAGTTATTCCTTCTTTTGTTTCTTTTTTCTTAATTTTATGATTACATTTGACAAAGGTAGCTTATGTTAGAATTTTAGACATGTAGTTTATATGACGTAATAAGTAACATAAAAGCAGGCACATGTTTCTGTATTATCATAGCAAGATTCACAGAATTCAAAATGTTCTCCAAATTGTGTCTTTATAATATTGAAATTTCCAACTTCCATGAACATGTTCCTTGACTTAATAAGAAATTGCATGAATTTTATTTATTAAATTTGGAAAATGATTGTTATTATTGTTTTCTTCCATGTTAAAGATGTTCTCTTTCGCAACTCTCAAAGTAGTTTAGAATTTTATGAGCATTATACAATGTAGTGAAGAAAATGGAAACTGGTTGCCATCCTTTGTTTTTAATTTAGGAGAACCAAGTTCATAAATATCTGTTATGTTATAGGTTCTTAGAAAGTTTTTTAGAAACATTTTTTGTTCATATCCTTTACAAATTATTTGTTGTCCGCTAGTTATTTTTCTTATATGTTGTTGTGCTTCTATATAGTAGCTCAGCCCGTCATTCCAGCAAATTTTATGGTGTGTCTTGGTCATCCAAGCAGCAGTTTTTCTCGAGTGCTTATTCAATTTAGTAAAATTATATGGGGAATCTATAATGAAATGAGAATTGAGTCTGCTAACGTTTATGTTCCAATGCTCCAATTTCTTTTAAACTAAATTGTTATTTATTTTCGAGGAACCCTTGAATATCAATCGATACAATATCTTTACTCATGTTGCTGTTCTGGTGCTGGTTGTTCTCCTTAATATCCGTTAAACAATGCGGTGAACTAATCCATTCAACGGGTTGTATTCAACTAACCGATCATGTAAGAGTAGGCAATATACCTTTGTATTTTCATTAGATTTTTACTAAGCTCGTCTGTAAGAGTCAATATAATCAATTGGAAATTCATGGCTTTGCAGACGCTTCGAGTGACGCTTATGGAAGTTGCATCTACGTATGTACACGGTATGAAGATGAAGTAGAGACAGTTTTGCTAACAGCAAAATCTAAAGTTGCTCCATTGGCAACTAAGACCATTCCTCGTCTTGAGTTGTGCGCTGCGCATTTGCTAAGCACTGTGTGGAAACAAATTGCCCCTGTTTTGTCCAAATTTAAAATAGACAGCGTGAACTTTTGGTCTGACTCTCAAGTAACCCTTTATTGGCTAGAAAAAGAGCCAGCGTCATTATCTACCTTTGTAGCTAATAAAGTTGCTGAAATTCAAGAGCGCTCTAATCATGTTGTATGGCGACATGTACCGACTGAGTTAAATCCAGCTGATATTGCATCTAGAGGTGCATGTATAGATAAGCTTATTAAATCATTATGGTTTAAGGGTCCAAGCTTCTTACATGAATCTGCCGAGAATTGGCCACAACTCCATAAGTTTGAGATCTGCGCAGAAGTACAAAGCTCAGAAAACAAAAAATGTGTTTCAGTTCACAAAGTAGTTTATGAACAGGCAATATTAAATAGAATTTTAGAACTAATTGAACGACGATCTTCCTTCTCTAAAATTATTCGAATAGTAGCGTATGTTATGCGGTTCTGCTTCAGAAATTATCGACCCAATTCTCATGTCATGTCGGCCATTGAAAGAAGTCTTGCCTTTTGGAAAATAGTTCAAATAGTGCAAGAACATAGATTCCAACTAGAAATATTGTTGCTTGAAAAATCTCACGTTTTGCAGCCAAGTATTCAGTCGTTAAACCCCTTTATGCATGAATTTGACGAATCTGGAATACATTTCAAGGTCATTCGTGTAGGTGGTAGGTTACTACAGAGTAACATTCCCTACGATGCGAAATTTCCTCTGTTGTTGCCTCGAGACGAAACTTTCGTCAAGATATTCGTGCGCAATCTGCACATTAAAAATTATCACGCTGGCCCAAAAGCATTGATGGCACTTTTGAGGCAGCAAATTTGGCTAATAAACGCACGAGAAATGTGCTCAGCAGTTGTTCGCAACTGCGTGCATTGTTTCAAATATAAACCAAAATTACTAGGCCAAATCATGGGCAACTTGCCTGCCGACCGTTTAAGAGAAGGTCGCCTATTCAGAGTTTGCGGTGTTGATTTTTGTGGACCATTTTATGTTAGCTACAGATTGCGCGGCAGACCCCCAGTGAAGGCTTATGTCGCTGTGTTTGTTTGTTTCACGTCAAAGGCTGTTCACCTTGAACTCGTAGTTGACTTATCCACTGATGCGTTTTTAAATGTATTTTAAAGGTTCGCGGGCAGACGGGGACTGCCGGAGAAGATATACAGCGACAATGCGACCAATTTCGTAGGAGCGAGCAACGTGTTGAAGGATCTGCAAACAGCGTTCGAGAAGCAGAAGGAGGACCTTCAGGACTACGCCGCGGAGAGAGGAGTGGAGTGGATCTTCATTCCACCCAGAGCACCACACTTCGGAGGGCTGTGGAAGCCGGCAGTCAACGCCGCGAAGCATCGGCTGGTGAGAGGGGCCGGCAACGCCAACCTCACACACGACGAGCTCAACACACATCTGGTCAACGTCGAAGCGCTGCTAAACTCCAGGCCACTGGCGGCCGAGAGCAGCAATCCCAACGACGGCGAGCCACTAACGCCAGGCCATTTGCTGCTGGGTCAGGCTCTAACCATGCAGCCGCGCGAATACGCGCCAGGAATGCCTTGCAACATGGCAAGCAATCCGTCTTTAAAGTGGTGGCGGCAGCTGTCGGAGCTCAAGCTGCGGTTTTGGCACAGCTGGTCCAGGGACTATGTCCTCAGCCTCCAGCAGCGATCACAATGGATAACAGAGGCCAACAACTTAGAGGTGGGACGCATGGTGCTGATACACGACGACAACACGCCGCCCCAGAAATGGCATCTAGGGCGCGTCACCCGAGTCATCGCGGGAGACGACCGCAGGGTTCGAGTGGCAGAGGTGCAAACCGCAACCGGCATCGTTAAAAGAGCCATTCACAAACTGGCTCCAATCCCATGGATCAAAGAACTGCAGTCCTTTAATGGTGGCGGAATGTTGGAGCGCTGCAGCTTTAACTAATAGATTAGATACTAAATAGATACTTCTAAACATACTAATTGAATTACATTGAAATACATACAATACATAGAAACGTTAAGTGAAATAACATAACATGTAAAACAAACAACTCTAATACTCTGTTAATGCTCGTCTTTGCTTCGGCTGTTTAATCCGCTGCAAGGGGGCCAAAGAGAGTAACTATTGTATACTAGAATTTAGTCTTGTATTGATCTTGAGCAAATGAACTGCGATTATATTTTAACACCAATAATCTTTTAATACCGGGTCAAAGTAATTTCGTTTTCGTTATATTTCGAATCTGAAAAACTCTTCAGATTTTTCAACCATTTTTGGCTTGAATTGGGTTGACTTCGATATTTTGTCCATTTACGTATCGGGTGAAACATAATAAAAAATAGTAAGTGACCATCAGAAATATGTGATTATGTCGGACTGCTTTGGTCGTTTGGAGTTGCGCTGGAATTATTATACTTAGTTTCATTAATTTTCTTTTTATATTTTGATTTTTAATGAGTTATTTTTCTACCTCTATTCTTCTCTTCAAAATGTTTCTCATCGAGTTGTGTTATTTATCCTGTTTTTAGGCCATGGATTTTAAAAAAATTCATGGTCTATTGTGTTTGTCGGAACGGAAATGTGCGTAACAGGCAGAAGGAGGCATCTCCGACCCCATAAACTATATATATTCTGAATCAGTATCAGTAGCCGAGTCGATTGAGCCATGTCTGTCTGTCCGTCTGTCTGTCTGTATGAACACCTGGATCTCAGAAACTATTAGAGCTAGAGTCATAAAATTTTGCGACAACATACATATATATTGCAGTGTCTCAAAGTTTTTGTAAAATTTGGACACGCCCCTTTCCGCCTCTGTAAATCAGTAATAACTATTTAACAACTACAATATTAGCTCAACAACCAAAGTTGTATATATTACATGACAAATACCTTGCCACGGGCGTTATGTGAAAATTTCATTTAAATCGGACTATTAATAAGTGAGATATGATACTAATTAAACTCACTTTGAACATATATACTTAAGCATACCTAATTTACACAAGCATACCGAGGTTCGAATCTAGCGTCAGACACACAGCATTTTAAACTTTTTATTTGCATTGTATGGTAACAGACCAGCTTGCAGCTTTGCCGATAGGCCAAGGAGTGAGGCAATGGCCGAGTGGTTAGAGTGGTGGACGGCAAATTAATAAGACTCTGAGAGAGTGCGTGTGTTCAACTCCCGCTTTGAGGCAGGTGGGAATTTTCATTTATTAATAATTATTTATTTTATTTTATTTTGTTTATTTATTTTATTAAAATAAACTAAAAGAAAAGTTACAGTCAAGCGGGCTGTAATATAGCCGCTACAAACAAATTAAATTATTTAATTAAATTTCAATAAAAAATAGTTTTTCCTTATTTTGTTTTCATACTATATTGTGCAATAAAATTATAATAGTTATAAATAATATTAATTATTTATAAACAAAGTTTACTATTTTTATTATATTTAGCACGCATCAAAAAGACGCGAGCCAAAAGTAAACAATGCGTTCTTTAATGCCGTCACTCTTTCCGTATTTTGCCTGTTATGACTTTGCAAGTTTAATATGATTCCTATTGGATATTGTTATTTTGTTTTGCTCTCAATATTTTGCAATTAGAATGCTAGAACATAACAGCACTAAGCAATGAACATTGCTTAGTGCTACAAGCCCTTTAAAAGTTGTGAATGTGCGAGTGGGACGCCCATACATACATGTCTGCATATCCACATGTATGTATTGGCATCCCACTTCAACACACATTATTGCACGCATGTATGTACATACATATGTACAATACAATTAGATTTGGAGTTGCTGTTGTGTACCAACGAAAGAAAACTAAGTTCTAATTACATATATTGCGTACCAAAAACTTAAAAATTGAGCTTTTAAAATATTTTAATGAAAAATAATGAAAAACAAAAAATTTCACATGCCGATCGCGATAGCAATCGAACCCCGGATCCCGAACACGGTCAACATTATTGGCCTTACAGTCCGGGACATAATCCACTCAGCCACTGAACAACTCTAGCCCGCGCCAAAAAATCAACAAGAAACACATGAAATAAATTTTGGTGCGCGCTAGAAATGCATACATAAGATCAGTCTAATGGTTGCGACACTTCGTTTCTGCTTTGTGTATGCGTTCTTCTACTTCTTTTCGTTAATTCAAATTGCGCGTGTCGTCGAACACTGTATAAAATTTATCCCCGCCAAATTTGTAATATTTATCCAAATAAACAAGTTAGACAGATAGAATCTATCTATGTCTGCAGATTGCAGAAATTAATTAATTTGGGGAACATTTAAGTTGCGCAGAACATCTCAAGTCGACTCGTAGGTCACCAAAATTTAACTTTTTAAGAACAACTAGCCTCATTACATGAGCGGTAGCCTCCCCTTGGTGTTCTCTAGGTACTGATTATTTTATATAATCGGTGGAAAATTCGAGCGGCGATTCTATTCTGTTATTAACAAACTTTTTGTACGGTATACTAAGATAATCCATGGCCTTATACAGTCAGCACCTGACTGTAGCGTTTGTATTTTTCTAAATGGGTTCGTTGTTTTGGATTTAACCAGAGGGGCATGCCTATATCTAGTATCTATTTCGTACTCTTCACGAGTTTCGTTTAACTTATCTATCTTGTTGTTTTTATTATTTTGGGTATCATAAGCAGGGGTTCCTGCATATATGAAAATATCGGTTGGTGTTCTTCCAGTCGTATCGGCTGATCGTGAGGACGCACGTGGCCGCGGGTACTTCGCTCGCACTCCCCAAGTCGCTCGTTGGTGTATTCCACCACCCGCAACTAGTTAGGGGAGCCCGCCCCACCCCGCCTGCCAAATATTCCCTCCCTACGCTCACGATCGGCCGCTGGCCGTGCAGAACGCCTGGCCCCAGGTACTTTCGCCTGCACTCCCACAAGTCGCTCGATGGTGTATTCCACCACGCCGCAAACTTGTTAGAGAACACGCTCACGCACCCACTCGTCACCACTGTGCGTGTGTACGCTCAGAATCGCTTACTGGCCAGCGGAGCACCGACATGCCAGAAAAGCGCTACTCTGCGAATACACACTCACACGGGCACACACGTACACGGCACTTTCACACAAATGCTCTAGAGGGGAGAGAATTTATCACTGGGTATTTTAATAATCACGGCTGGTTTTGTTTCATTATATTAATAACATGGTTTTTATTTTTATTTCAATAGCTTGTTGTTTCCTCGCACGAGTTCTTATTCTAGGTAGTCCCTGCCTTCCTGCCTACTTCGCACCATTACGTAGCTCGAAAACTGAGCTCTAAATATTCAAGTTTTACTGCTCACCTTGATTCTCCTGTGACAGGATTCATCCCTGTTAGTTTTAAGGTCCTTGGGCTGGCACTTGACTTTTTGCACTTTGCACTATTTTGTTTCCCCGCGGGAAGAGCTTTGCTGCCGGCTTATTTAGCTGATCACGAACGACTGCCCTGTGACCTAGTTTCGCAACTCTCATTTCGCTGCTTGCGCTTTGCTGCCTACGTCTCGCTGCTGCGTATGTCGCCGCTGCTTGCCTAGCGTCGCTGCTTGTCTATGTACACGCTCTGGGTACCGAGGCACCGTTACATGGGTGCGCACTAGGCTCACGCTCTGGGTACCGAGGTACCGTAACTTGTGCGTGCGCTAGGCTCACGCTCTGGGTACCGAGGCACCGTTACTTGTGCAAGTGTTCGACTGTGCACCAGCTCTGGGTACCGAGGTACCGTTACTTGTGCAGGTGTTCATGCGCACCAGGCTCTGGGTACCGAGGTACCGTAACTAAGCATGGGTGCCGAATGTCTGGAGTTTCCCTACGTTATGTGCCCTGTTCCTTATGTTCTGCCTACGCCCCTTGCCTTTGCCTATGCTTCTGCCTCGGTTTAACAAAATACTGCGGGGTATATTAGACTTAAAGATATCTTATATATATTTGTTTAAAGTTAAATTTATAAATTATGTGGCGCGCTTCATACGGCGTCACACCCCCTTACTTCACCGTGGATTAGGTGGAAAGATTCTTAACATTAAACGACAGGGTAAGCTAAATTTCCGCTCTCGGGATGGTCACAACTCCGTGCTGGTTAATTGCCCCCCTGTGACCCTAGCGTCCCCTCCTCAGGTCGCCATCCCGCGTCCTCTTGTCCTCGTCCTGGGGCGAGGTCGGGTCCACCTCATATGGTACGGCGAGGTGCCAACTTGGCGGCGAATCCGTCGACTGCAGGACTTAGTCCTCGATGCCTGGCTTCCACTCCCGGCGGCGTAAATTGTAGTACCTCTTGTTATTTAGGTACCCATCTCGCATCGTGATTGCGTGTTCTGCAATGGGTGACACCCCCATCACACCGTCGAACTCAGCCCGTTCAGGCTGTAGAAAGGCCTCCACCTGTTCTTCAGCTGTCGCTGCTCCTGTTTCTTCTGCTCCTCCCTGCTGGCCAACCTCGTCTCGTTTCCTCGGTTGTCCCTCTCTGTCTCGTTGTAATTTTCTCGTGTCCTCTTGTGCTCCTGTTGGTTACTCTGTGCTTCGCCGGTGCTCGGTGCCTTGCTGTGTTTCCTCTGGTGTCCTGGATTGTCCCTCGCTGTCTCGTTGTCCTTCTCTCTGCCGGCCAACCTCGTCTCGTTTCCTCGGTTGTCCCTCTGCGCCTTGCTCGTGTTCTTCGTCTCGTCCCGCTGTTACTTCTGCTCCTCTCTGCTGGCCAACCTCGTCTCGTTTCCTTGGTTGTCCCTTTGCAAATTGCTTGTGTACTCTGTCCCGTGTCCTTGGTTGTTCCTCCGCGCTTGGTACGTGTTCTTCATCTCTTGATGATCCATCCGCCAGTTTGACGCTCGCTGATGAAGCTGCGTGTGGCTCCCGTGTCGATGGTGGCATCCGTCACTACCTCCTCGATCTTGCCATGCGCGATGACCCGGTCATTACTGCACCTCAGCGGTGCTACTCCTGGGAACTGTGGTGTGGCGTCTCCAAGCTGTTCCCCATCGGCTGAAGACGCGCAGCATTTCCCGACGTGGCTCGCCGACAACAGTCCACCGTGCGTATACCGTGTCGGCCGCAGTCGCAGCAAAATAGAACGCGGCTATTGCGACAGTCCGCCTGCATGTGCCCGGGTTGTGCGCAATTGTGACACACCCGCTGCACATCCCCCTTGGCTGCTCCTGTAGGTGCTACGTGTGGAGTAACTGCTGCCGTGGTAGGGGTCAGCGCCGTCGCCGTTGCGCTGTTCGTCACTGAAGAATTCGGGGGCTTCGGGCTATCTCTTCGCCGGTCAAACTGGTTCGTCACTTGGCGTTGCAGCTCCTTCGTGGCCTCGTACGTTGTCACGAGTTTGCTCAGCTGAGCCAGCGTTCCAAACTCGTGACGGCGGGTGAAGAGTTGATACTCCGGCGTCATATTATCATAAATCCTGTCCAGCTCCTGCTCCTGGGTATACTGGGCACGTCGCATCATCAGCCGTAGTGCCAGTGCGTAATCCCGGAATCGCTCACCTTGGCGTTGGGTGCGGCTCCGGATCTCGTCCTCCAGTCGTTGAAAATAGCGCGGGGGGAGGAAAAACTCCATAAACTCATGTTTGAACTCCTCCCAGGTGACTTTGTAGAGGGTGTTGACCCTGAACCAAACCTCAGCTTGGCCCGTCAGCACGTGTGCTACAGCATGCGGTAGTTGTTGGACATCAATGCTGTACATCGCTGCCTTCTCTTCCAGCTGCTCGATGAATCTCCAAGGATCAGTCGCGTCGCCATTGAAGGCTACGCCCCATTTCCGTACACAGTCGGCCAACTCGTATGGGTCTATCCAGCGGTGGCCTGGTTCGTTGGTCCTACTATTGGCTGGAAGTGCCGCGTTGGACGCTGCAGCGGGTGGGATGTGTCGGCTAGTAGCGCTCCTCGAAGGACTCGCTGCCC
Organism: Zaprionus vittiger; assembly: GCA_018904025.1. Classification (NCBI taxonomy): domain Eukaryota; kingdom Metazoa; phylum Arthropoda; class Insecta; order Diptera; family Drosophilidae; genus Zaprionus; species Zaprionus vittiger. The sequence goes on along the minus strand of JAEIFQ010000231.1, from coordinate 14,564 downwards.
GTCGAACTTCCAGACTCGGTATGGGGATGACGATTCCTGAGTCGTCTTCCATCGGCGCCGGCGAGGAGTCGCGTGAGCATGCTCCAGGCTGTTTCGGCTCCGGTGTAACTGCATTGCCTAAAGTGGCCTCCAGCTCCATCAGTCGTTGCAGCTGTTCCTTCGACGGGTCCCCTTGATTGGAGAATGCTACCAGACGGCTCCGCATTTCCTCCACCGTACCGCTCGTGTCCAGCCCGAACTCCTTAAGGATGAGTTGCAGCTCGCTCTTCCTACGGAAAGCGATCCAGCGTGTTCCCATGTTGGGCTTCGTTGACGACGTTAAAAAATTCAAAAATGTTCGCGAGGTATGTGTGACGTGCGTCACTGAAATGTTTCTTGTCCGATCTTGATTCACTGTTCACTACTTTCGTGCCCGTTCACGAAAATGTTCGCTTTGAGGCGATGATCAACGAATAGCTCGATCACAAAATGTTTACGCGCGCAGGGTATAAAAATGTTTGTCAACGTTGCCGATGTTGACTACTTGTTGGTCCGTACGCGACTCAGTTTTTATTGATAAATGTTTCACAGGAAAAAATAAAAAATGTTCTCGAGATGGCAGGATCAACAGGATACTTGCTCGTAGAAATGTTTTCGCGGGATGCGCACAGGGTATAAAAATGTTTGTCAACGTTGTCGATGTTGACCACTGGTGTGTCCGGACGCGACTGGGTTTTTAATTATCCTTTGCATGGGCGATGTCGCCGCTCATGCTTGCCGGCGCGGGGAAAAGGGTAGAGCGGTGTAAAACAAAAATCAGAAAGTCAAGATTTTGCGCATACGTCAGTGTGCGCAGTAGTCGTAGACATGTGTGGAACCTGTCCTACGACTAATTTATATATAAAAAAAACTATGATTCGTAAGCCTGCATCGATGTACATGTGTCTTGTTGGCTACTGATGCCCTATGTATAACTGTGTGCATTTGTGTTTCCTGCTATACCCTGCAAAATTAGCTCTGTGGGTCTTTAATCCACTAAAAGATGTTAAAAATTCTCAAAACTAAATGTCTAGTCATAGTAGTCCCTGCTCGGGCGCCATCTGTAAGGATGCTTTCTCAGGCTGGGGTACATATCTCAGTCTCGCCAGGGTCTTTACAGAAAATTTATATAAAACTAGGACTATCATGACTTTAGTAAGAGAGGAGCTACTAGTTGGTCATACCCTACTGGGGTATTACAGGGTATAGGGGATACACGTGGTCTATGTCACGCACGTGTGCTCGTTGATCATGTGGATTTCCACATGGATTTTTACCACCACGTGGTCCTATTGGGGCTTACGTGCATGTGTCGCGTGTCACGCGTGCCTGGCTGGCGGCTGATCGTGAGGAACGCACGTGGCCGCTGGTACTTTTGCTCGCACTCCCCAAGTCGCTCGTTGGTGTATTCCACCACCCGCAACTATCGCTCACTCACGACTCGCAATCGGCCGCTGGCCGTGCAGAACGCCCGTGACCACAGGTACTTTCGCCTGCACTCCCACAAGTCGCTCGATGGTGTATTCCACCACGCCGCAAACTAGTTAGAGAACACGCTCACGCACCCGCTCGTCACCTAACGTTCACTCACGACACGGACTGTGCGTGTGTACGCTCAGAATCGCTTACTGGCCAGCGGAGCACCGACATGCCAGAAAAGCGCTACTCTGCGAATACACACTCACACGGGCACACACGTACACGACACTTTCACACAAATGTTCTAGAGGGGAGAGAATTTATCACTGGGTATTTAAATAATCACGGCTGGTTTTGTTTCGGTATATTAATAACATAGTTTTATTTTATTTCAATAGCTTGTTGTTTCCTCGCACTAAATCTTATTCCAGGTAGTCCCTGCCTTCCTGCCTACTTCGCACCATTACGTAGCTCGAAAACTGAGCTCTTAATTATTCAAGTTTTACTGCTCACCTTGATTCTCCTGCGACAGGATTCATCCCTCGTTAGTTTTAAGGTCCTTGGGCTGGCACTGAACTTTTTGCACTTTGCACTTGTTTTGATTTCCCCGGGGGAGAGCTTGCTGCCGGCTCATTTAGCTGCTCGCGATCAACTGTCCTGTCACCTAGTTTCGCAACTCTCATTTCGCTGCTTGCGCTTCGCTGCCTACGTCTCGCTGCTGCGTATGTCGCCGCTGCTTGCCTAGCGCCGTGCTTGTCGTGCACGCTCTGGGTACCGAGGCACCGTTACATGGGTGCGCACTAGGCTCACGCTCTGGGTACCGAGGTACCGTAACTTGTGCGTGCGCTAGGCTCACGCTCTGGGTACCGAGGCACCGTTACTTGTGGCAAGCTGTGGGTACCGACTGTGCACCAGCTCTGGGTACCGGGGTTCCGTAACTTGTGTGCGCACCAGGCTCTGGGTACCGAGGTACCGTAACTAAGCATGGGTGCCAAATGTCTGGAGTTTCCCTACGTTGTGTGCCCTGTTCCTTATGTTCTGCCTACGCCCCTTGCCTTTACCTATGCTTCTGCCTCGGTTTAACAAAATACTGCGGGGTATATTAGACTTAAAGATATTTTATATATATTTGTTTAAAGTTAAATTTATAAATTATGTGGCGCGCTTCATGCGGCGTCACACCCCCCCTTACTTCACCGGGGATTAGGTGGAAAGATTCTTAACACTAAACGACAGGGTCTAGTTCCGCTCTCGGATGGTCACAGCTCCGTGCTGGTTAATCTGGACTCTAATATGGTGCGAAAGGTGAAACTAGAAACTAGAGTAATTATGGTCACAAATCCGGGTAATTAAAGGAAATCTACCCCACCCGGTACCTGTTGACCCTCGCTGGTCGGTTCTTCCCAATGAAACGCCTTCAAGTCGGCCAATCCTGCGCTGCGTCTCTTCTTGGTCTTCGCGTCTTGGAGGCGTAGGATCGTGGGCGAATCCGCCGACTGCAGGACTTAGTCCTCGATGCCTGGCTTCCACTCCCGGCGGCGTAAATTGTAGTACCTCTTGTTATTTAGGTACCCATCCCGCATCGTGATTGCGTGTTCTGCAATGGGTGACACCCCCATCACACCGTCGAACTCAGCCCGTTCAGGCTGTAGAAAGGCCTCCACCTGTTCTTCAGCTGTCGCTGCTCCTGTTTCTTCTGCTCCTCCCTGCTGGCCAACCTCGTCTCGTTTCCTCGGTTGTTCCTCTCTGGCTCGTTGTCCTTCTCTCGTGTCCTCTTGTGCTCCTGTTGGTTCCTCTGTGCTTCGCCGGTGCTCGGTGCCTCGCTGTGTTTTCTCTGGTGTCCTGGATTGTCCCTCGCTGTCTCGTTGTTCTTCTCTCTGCTGGCCAACCTCGTCTCGTTTCCTCGGTTGTCCCTCTGCGCCTTGCTCGTGTTCTTCGTCTCGTCCCGCTGTTACTTCTGCTCCTCTCTGCTGGCCAACCTCGTCTCGTTTCCTTGGTTGTCCCTCTGCAAATTGCTTGTGTACTCTGTCTCGTGTCCTTGGTTGTTCCTCCACGCTTGGTGCGTGTTCTTCATCTCTTGATGATCCATCCGCCAGTTTGATACGGATAGCTGCTCGCTCGTTCTCCGTGCTCAGCCTGGCCGCCATACGCTCGCTGATGAAGCTGCGTGTGGCTCCCGTGTCGATGGTGGCATCCGTCACTACCTCCTCGATCCTGCCATGCGCGATGACCCGGTCATTACTGCACCTCAGCGGTGCTACTCCTGGGAACTGTGGTGTGGCGTCTCCAAGCTGTTCCCCATCGGCTGAAGACGCGCAGCATTTCCCGACGTGGCTCGCCGACAACAGTCCACCGTGCGTATACCGTGTCGGCCGCAGTCGCAGCAAAATAGAACGCGGCTATTGCGACAGTCCGCCTGCATGTGCCCGGGTTGTGCGCAATTGTGACACACCCGCTGCACATCCCCCTTGGCTGCTCCTGTAGGTGCTACGTGTGGAGTAACTGCTGCCGTGGTAGGGGTCAGCGCCGTCGCCGTTGCGCTGTTCGTCACTGAAGAATTCGGGGGCTTCGGGCTATCTCTTCGCCGGTCAAACTGGTTCGTCACTTGGCGTTGCAGCTCCTTCGTGGCCTCGTACGTTGTCACGAGTTTGCTCAGCTGAGCCAGCGTTCCAAACTCGTGACGGCGGGTGAAGAGTTGATACTCCGGCGTCATATTATCATAAATCCTGTCCAGCTCCTGCTCCTGGGTATACTGGGCACGTCGCATCATCAGCCGTAGTGTCAGTGCGTAATCCCGGAATCGCTCACCTCGGCGTTGGGTGCGGCTCCGGATCTCGTCCTCCAGTCGTTGAAAATAGCGCGGGGGGAGGAAAAACTCCATAAACTCCTGTTTGAACTCCTCCCAGGTGACTTTGTAGAGGGTGTTGACCCTGAACCAAACCTCAGCTTGGCCCGTCAGCACGTGTGCTACAGCATGCGGTAGTTGTTGGACATCAATGCTGTACATTGCTGCCTTCTCTTCCAGCTGCTCGATAAATCTCCAAGGGTCAGTCGCGTCGCCATTGAAGGCTACGCCCCATTTCCGTACACAGTCGGCCAACTCGTATGGGTCTATCCAGCGGTGGCCTGGTTCGTTGGTCCTACTACTGGCTGGAAGTGCCGCGTTGGACGCTGGAGCGGGTGGGATGTGTCGGCTAGTAACGCTCCTCGAAGGACTCACTGCTCGTCGAATTTCCAGACTCGGTATGGGGATGGCGATCTCTGAGTCGTCTTCCACTGGTGCCGGGGAGGTGTCGCGTGAGCATGCTCCGGGCTGTTTCGGCTCCGGCGTCACTGCATTGCCTAAAGTGGCCTCCAGCTCCATCAGTCGTTGCAGCTGTTCCTTCGACAGGTCCCCTTGACTGGAGAATGCTACCAGACGGCTCCGCATCTCCTCCACCGTACCGCTCGTATCCAGCCCGAACTCCTTAAGGATGAGTTGCAGATGGCTCTTCCTACGGAAAGCGATCCAGCGTGTTCCCATGTTGGGCTTCGTTGACGACGTTAAAAAATTCAAAAATGTTCGCGAGGTATGTGTGACGTGCGTCACTGAAATGTTTCTTGTCCGATCTTGATTCACTGTTCACTACTTTCGTGCCCGTTCACGAAAATGTTCGCTTTGAGGCGATGATCAACGAATAGCTCGATCACAAAATGTTTACGCGCGCAGGGTATAAAAATGTTTGTCAACGTTGCCGATGTTGACTACTTGTTGGTCCGTACGCGACTCAGTTTTTATTGATAAATGTTTCACAGGAAAAAATAAAAAATGTTCTCGAGATGGCAGGATCAACAGGATACTTGCTCGTAGAAATGTTTTCGCGGGATGCGCACAGGGTATAAAAATGTTTGTCAACGTTGTCGATGTTGACCACTGGTGTGTCCGGACGCGACTGGGTTTTTAATTATCCTTTGCATGGGCGATGTCGCCGCTCATGCTTGCCGGCGCGGGGAAAAGGGTAGAGCGGTGTAAAACAAAAATCAGAAAGTCAAGATTTTGCGCATACGTCAGTGTGCGCAGTAGTCGTAGACATGTGTGGAACCTGTCCTACGACTAATTTATATATAAAAAAAATTCGTAAGCCTGCATCGATGTACATGTGTCTTGTTGGCTACTGATGCCCTATGTATAACTGTGTGCATTTGTGTTTCCTGCTATACCCTGCAAAATTAGCTCTGTGGGTCTTTAATCCACTAAAAGATGTTAAAAATTCTCAAAACTAAATGTCTAGTCATAGTAGTCCCTGCTCGGGCGCCATCTGTAAGGATGCTTTCTCAGGCTGGGGTACATATCTCAGTCTCGCCAGGGTCTTTACAGAAAATTTATATAAAACTAGGACTATCATGACTTTAGTAAGAGAGGAGCTACTAGTCGGTTATACCCTACTGGGGTATTACAGGGTATAGGGGACACACGTGGTCTATGTCACGCACGTGTGCTTGTCGGCCATGTGGATTTCCACATGGATTTTTACCACCACGTGGTCCTATTGGGGCCTACGTGCATGTGTCGCGTGTCACGCGTGACTGGCTGGCGGCTGATCGTGAGGAACGCACGTGGCCGCGGGTACTTTCGCTCGCACTCCCCAAGTCGCTCGTTGGTGTATTCCACCACCCGCAACTAGTTAGAGTGCACGCCCACGCACCCCGCTTGCCAACTATCGCTCACTCACGACTCACGATCGGCCGCTGGCCGTGCAGAACGCCCGTGACCACAGGTACTTTCGCCTGCACTCCCACAAGTCGCTCGATGGTGTATTCCACCACGCCGCAAACTTGTTAGAGAACACGCTCACGCACCCACTCGTCACCTAATGTTCACTCACGACACGGACTGTGCGTGTGTACGCTCAGAATCGCTTACTGGCCAGCGGAGCACCGACATGCCAGAAAAGCGCTACTCTGCGAATACACACTCACACGGGCACACACGTACACGGCACTTTCACACAAATGCTCTAGAGGGGAGAGAATTTATCACTGGGTATTTTAATAATCACGGCTGGTTTTGTTTCATTATATTAATAACATGGTTTTTATTTTTATTTCAATAGCTTGTTGTTTCCTCGCACGAGTTCTTATTCTAGGTAGTCCCTGCCTTCCTGCCTACTTCGCACCATTACGTAGCTCGAAAACTGAGCTCTAAATATTCAAGTTTTACTGCTCACCTAGTTTTAAGGTCCTTGGGCTGGCACTTGACTTTTTGCACTTTGCACTATTTTGTTTCCCCGCGGGAAGAGCTTTGCTGCCGGCTTATTTAGCTGATCACGAACGACTGTCCTGTGACCTAGTTTCGCAACTCTCATTTCGCTGCTTGCGCTTCGCTGCCTACGTCTCGCTGCTGCGTATGTCGCCGCTGCTTGCCTATGTACACGCTCTGGGTACCGAGGCACCGTTACATGGGTGCGCACTAGGCTCACGCTCTGGGTACCGAGGTACCGTAACTTGTGCGTGCGCTAGGCTCACGCTCTGGGTACCGAGGCACCGTTACTTGTGCAAGTGTTCGACTGTGCACCAGCTCTGGGTACCGAGGTACCGTAACTTGTGTGCGCACCAGGCTCTGGGTACCGAGGTACCGTAACTAAGCATGGGTGCCGAATGTCTGGAGTTTCCCTACGTTATGTGCCCTGTTCCTTATGTTCTGCCTACGCCCCTTGCCTTTACCTATGCTTCTGCCTCGGTTTAACAAAATACTGCGGGGTATATTAGACTTAAAGATATTTTATATATATTTGTTTAAAGTTAAATTTATAAATTATGTGGCGCGCTTCATACGGCGTCACACCCCCCCCTTACTTCACCGTGGATTAGGTGGAAAGATTCTTAACATTAAACGACAGGGTCTATTTCCGCTCTCGGATGGTCACAGCTCCGTGCTGGTTAATCTGGACTCTAATATGGTGCGAAACGTGAAACTAGAAACTATAGTAATTATGGTCACAAATCTGGGTAATTAAAGGAAATCTACCCCACCCGGTACCTGTTGACCCTCGCTGGTCGGTTCTTCCCAATGAAACGCCTTCAAGTCGGCCAATCCTGCGCTGCGTCTCTTCTTGGTCTTCGCGTCTTGGAGGCGTAGGATCGTGGGCGAGAGATAGCTCACGACTCGATAGGGTCCATCGTAGCGAGGTGCCAACTTGGCGGCAAATCCGCCGACTGCAGGACTTAGTCCTCGATGCCTGGCTTCCACTCCCGGCGGCGTAAATTGTAGTACCTCTTGTTATTTAGGTACCCATCCCGCATCGTGATTGCGTGTTCTGCAATGGGTGACACCCCCATCACACCGTCGAATTCAGCCCGTTCAGGCTGTAGAAAGGCCTCCACCTCTTCTTCAGCTGTCGCTGCTCCTGTTTCTTCTGCTCCTCCCTGCTGGCCAACCTCGTCTCGTTTCCTCGGTTGTTCCTCTCTGGCTCGTTGTCCTTCTCTCGTGTCCTCTTGTGCTCCTGTTGGTTCCTCTGTGCTTCGCCGGTGCTCGGTGCCTCGCTGTGTTTTCTCTGGTGTCCTGGATTGTCCCTCGCTGTCTCGTTGTTCTTCTCTCTGCTGGCCAACCTCGTCTCGTTTCCTTGGTTGTCCCTTTGCAAATTGCTTGTGTACTCTGTCTCGTGTCCTTGGTTGTTCCTCCGCGCTTGGTACGTGTTCTTCATCTCTTGATGATCCATCCGCCAGTTTGACGCTCGCTGATGAAGCTGCGTGTGGCTCCCGTGTCGATGGTGGCATCCGTCACTACCTCCTCGATCTTGCCATGCGCGATGACCCGGTCATTACTGCACCTCAGCGGTGCTACTCCTGGGAACTGTGGTGTGGCGTCTCCAAGCTGTTCCCCATCGGCTGAAGACGCGCAGCATTTCCCGACGTGGGTCGCCGACAGCAGTCCACCGTGCGTATACCGTGTCGGCCGCAGTCGCAGCAAAATAGAACGCGGCTATTGCGACAGTCCGCCTGCATGTGCCCGGGTTGTGCGCAATTGTGACATACCCGCTGCACATCCCCCTTGGCTGCTCCTGTAGGTGCTACGTGTGGAGTAACTGCTGCCGTGGTAGGGGTCAGCGCCGTCGCCGTTGCGCTGTTCGTCACTGAAGAATTCGGGGGCTTCGGGCTATCTCTTCACCGGTCAAACTGGTTCGTCACTTGGCGTTGCAGCTCCTTCGTGGCCTCGTACGTTGTCACGAGTTTGCTCAGCTGAGCCAGCGTTCCAAACTCGTGACGGCGGGTGAAGAGTTGATACTCCGGCGTCATATTATCATAAATCCTGTCCAGCTCCTGCTCCTGGGTATACTGGGCACGTCGCATCATCAGCCGTAGTGTCAGTAAATCCCGGAATCGCTCACCTCGGCGTTGGGTGCGGCTCCGGATTTCGTCCTCCAGTCGTTGAAAATAGCGCGGGGGGAGGAAAAACTCCATAAACTCATGTTTGAACTCCTCCCAGGTGACTTTGTAGAGGGTGTTGACCCTGAACCAAACCTCAGCTTGGCCCGTCAGCACGTGTGCTACAGCATGCGGTAGTTGTTGGACATCAATGCTGTACATTGCTGCCTTCTCTTCCAGCTGCTCGATAAATCTCCAAGGGTCAGTCGCGTCGCCATTGAAGGCTACGCCCCATTTCCGTACACAATCGGCCAACTCGTATGGGTCTATCCAGCGGTGGCCTGGTTCGTTGGTCCTACTAACGCGTTGGACGCTGGAGCGGGTGGGATGTGTCGGCTAGTAACGCTCCTCGAAGAACTCACTGCTCGTCGAACTTCCAGGCTTAGTATGGGGATGACGACTTCAGAGTCACCTTCCGCTGGTGCCGGGGAGGTGTCGCGTGAGCATGCTCCGGGCTGTTTCGGCTCCGGCGTCACTGCATTGCCTAAAGTGGCCTCCAGCTCCATCAGTCGTTGCAGCTGTTCCTTCGACAGGTCCCCTTGACTGGAGAACGCTACCAGACGGCTCCGCATCTCCTCCACCGTACCGCTCGTGTCCAGCCCGAACTCCTTAAGGATGAGTTGCAGCTCGATCTTCCTACGGAAAGCGATCCAGCGTGTTCCCATGTTGGGCTTCGTTGACGACGTTAAAAAATTCAAAAATGTTCGCAAGGTATGTGTGACGTGCGTCACTGAAATGTTTCTTGTCCGATCTTGATTCACTGTTCACTACTTTCGTGCCCGTTTACGAAAATGTTCGCTTTGAGGCGATGATCAACGAATAGCTCGATCACAAAATGTTTACGCGCGCAGGGTATAAAAATGTTTGTCAACGTTGCCGATGTTGACTACTTGTTGGTCCGTACGCGACTCAGTTTTTATTGATAAATGTTTCACAGGAAAAAATAAAAAATGTTCTCGAGATGGCAGGATCAACAGGATACTTGCTCGTAGAAATGTTTTCGCGGGATGCGCACAGCGTATAAAAATGTTTGTCAACGTTGTCGATGTTGACCACTGGTGTGTCCGGACGCGACTGGGTTTTTAATTATCCTTTGCATGGGCGATGTCGCCGCTCATGCTTGCTGGCGCGGGGAAAAGGGTAGAGTGGTGTAAAACAAAAATCAGAAAGTCAAGATTTTGCGCATACGTCAGTGTGCGCAGTAGTCGTAGACATGTGTGGAACCTGTCCTACGACTAATTTATATATAAAAAAAATTCGTAAGCCTGCATCGATGTACATGTGTCTTGTTGGCTACTGATGCCCTATGTATAACTGTGTGCATTTGTGTTTCCTGCTATACCCTGCAAAACTAGCTCTGTGGGTCTTTAATCCACTAAAAGATGTTAAAAATTCTCAAAACTAAATGTCTAGTCATAGTAGTCCCTGCTCGGGCGCCATCTGTAAGGATGCTTTCTCAGGCTGGGGTACATATCTCAGTCTCGCCAGAGTCTTTACAGAAAATTTATATAAAATTATACTGGGGTATACAGAGTATAGGGGACACACGTGGTCTATGTCACGCACGTGTGCTTGTCGGCCATGTGGATTTCCACATGGATTTTTACCACCACGTGGTCCTATTGGGGCCTACGTGCATGTGTCGCGTGTCACGCGTGACTGGCTGGCGGCTGATCGTGAGGAACGCACGTGGCCGCGGGTACTTTCGTTGGTGTATTCCACCACCCGCAACTAGTTAGAATGCACGCCCACGCACCCCGCTTGCCAACTATCGCTCATTAACGACTCACGATCGGCCGCTGGCCGTGCAGAACGCCCGTGACCACAGGTACTTTCGCCTGCACTCCCACAAGTCGCTCGATGGTGTATTCCACCACGCCGCAAACTTGTTAGAGAACACGCTCACGCACCCACTCGTCACCTAATGTTCACTCACGACACGGACTGTGCGTGTGTACGCTCAGAATCGCTTACTGGCCAGCGGAGCACCGACATGCCAGAAAAGCGCTACTCTGCGAATACACACTCACACGGGCACACACGTACACGGCACTTTCACACAAATGCTCTAGAGGGGAGAGAATTTATCACTGGGTATTTTAATAATCACGGCTGGTTTTGTTTCATTATTATACCCTTCGACCATTGAAAATGGTCAAAAAAGGGTATACTAACTTTGTGCAAATGTATGTAACAGGCAGAAGGAGGTGTCGGAGATCCCATAAAGTATATATATTCTTGCTAAGGATCACAAGCCGAGTCGATTGAGCCATGTCTGTCTGTCTGTCCGTCTGTCCGTCTGTCTGTGTGAACGCACAGATCTCAGCTATTATAAAAGCTAGAGTTACCAAATTTGGCAGAAAGACTCCTGTGTACTATAAGCTGATCAAGTTTATTTCAAATGTTAGGTGCCACGCCCACCGCCCCCGCAAATCAAGAATTTAGTTTTTGAACTTAATTTGTAAGCGCTGTATAAAAGATACAACTTTCTGACTTTAACATATACTAAGCTGAATGAAATATCTACGTACACTCCAAATTGCAATCCGATCGGACAATAAACACAGAAGTCATTTAAGAAAGTATGTGCATAAAACCAAGTGCTTGTATCAGCTAACAAGGGAGGCGGGCGAGCGCAAAGCGCGAGCGCCATCTGTCGGCAATAATTTAAAAGCATATGCATATGTATATGTGTACATACATAGGAACTTAGGTCGAAGGGTATCCCACTGTCGCGTGCAGCGCGACTGTGGCTTTTTCTATTTATACCCTTCGACCATTGAAAATGGTCAAAAAAGGGTATACTAACTTTGTGCAAATGTATGTAACAGGCAGAAGGAAGCGTCGGAGACCCCATAAAGTATATATATTCTTGCTCAGGATCACAAGCCGAGTCGATTGAGCCATGTCTGTCTGTCTGTCCGTCTGTCCGTCTGTCTGTGTGAACGCACAGATCTCAGCTATTATAAAAGCTAGAGCTACCAAATTTGGCAGAAAGACTCTTGTGTACTATAAGCTGATCAAGTTTATTTCAAATGTTAGGTGCCACGCCCACCGCCCCCGCAAATCAATAATTTAATTTTTGAACTCAATTTGTAAGTGCTGTATATAAGATACAACTTTCAAACTTTAACATATACTAAGCTTATTAAAATATCTACGTATTCTCGAAATTTCAATCCGATCGGACAATTAAGACAGAAGTTATTTAAGAAAGTATGTGCATAAAACCAAGTGCTTGTATCAGCTAACAAGGGAGGCGGGCGAGCGCAAAGCGCGAGCGCCATCTGTCGGCAATAATTTGAAGCATATGCATATGTATATGTGTACATACATAGGAACTTAGGTCGAAGGGTATCCCACTGTCGCGTGCAGCGCGACTGTGGCTTTTTCTATTTTTATATTAATAACATGGTTTTTATTTTTATTTCAATAGCTTGTTGTTTCCTCGCACGAGTTCTTATTCTAGGTAGTCCCTGCCTTCCTGCCTACTTCGCACCGTTACGTAGCTCGAAAACTGAGCTCTAAATATTCAAGTTTTACTGCTCACCTTGATTCTCCTGCGACAGGATTCATCCCTGTTAGTTTTAAGGTCCTTGGGCTGGCACTTGACTTTTTGCACTTTGCACTATTTTGTTTCCCCGCGGGAACAGCTTTGCTGCCGGCTTATTTAGCTGATCACGAACGACTGCCCTGTGACCTAGTTTCGCAACTCTCATTTCGCTGCTTGCGCTTTGCTGCCTACGTCTCGCTGCTGCGTATGTCGCCGCTGCTTGCCTAGCGTCGCTGCTTGTCTATGTACACGCTCTGGGTACCGAGGCACCGTTACATGGGTGCGCACTAGGCTCACGCTCTGGGTACCGAGGTACCGTAACTTGTGCGTGCGCTAGGCTCACGCTCTGGGTACCGAGGCACCGTTACTTGTGCAAGTGTTCGACTGTGCACCAGCTCTGGGTACCGAGGTACCGTAACTTGTGTGCGCACCAGGCTCTGGGTACCGAGGTACCGTAACTAAGCATGGGTGCCGAATGTCTGGAGTTTCCCTACGTTATGTGCCCTGTTCCTTATGTTCTGCCTACGCCCCTTGCCTTTACCTATGCTTCTGCCTCGGTTTAACAAAATACTGCGGGGTATATTAGACTTAAAGATATTTTATATATATTTGTTTAAAGTTAAATTTATAAATTATGTGGCGCGCTTCATGCGGCGTCACAAAACTAAACAATCTTTGTAGATAAGATCTTCTAACAGATTGTTTACGCAACGTTGAAATGTTGCAGGTGCGTTTTTCAGACCGAATAATATCATATCATATCATAATTTTCCGAGAAATTATGGATATAAAAAACATGTTTAGAGGGTAAAAGTTTACTGGGTTTCAAACTTATACTATCGTTTAGTGTTACTATACCGTTAATGGTATGAACATATAATTTATTAGTTTTAATGTGAAAATTAAAGAAGTTAGATTTTATAAGGTTGATTGTAGATCCGGTATCAATGATACAGCGGAGCTTTATATCATTCATAAGAATATTTATGAACGGGCTTCTTCATCTTCGTTGTGCGAGGCAATTTGATGAAAATTTTCGAACGTGTCCATTTTATTTGTATTGTTATCATTAGTATTGTTTTGATTTTTGTTCAGGTTATTTGAACTTGACACTTGGTTACAGCTTGGGTTGTAATTGTTACTTTTAGAATTGTTGGTTTGATTATTTTTATTTTGACTGTTTTGCTGTGTGACGCTGCATGAAGCGCAGCACATTTTTTTAAATAAATATAAGGTATCTTTAAGTCTAATATACCCTGCAGTATTTTGTTATACCGAGGCAGAAGCATAGGCAAAGGCAAGGGCGTAGGCAGAACATAAGGAACAGGGCACACAACGTAGGGAAACTCCATACATTCGGCACCCATGCTTAGTTACGGTACCTCGGTACCCAGAGCCTGGTGCGCACACAAGTTACGGTACCTCGGTACCCAGAGCTGGTGCACAGTCGAACACTTGCACAAGTAACGGTGCCTCGGTACCCAGAGCGTGAGCCTAGCGCACGCACAAGTTACGGTACCTCGGTACCCGGAGCGTGAGCCTAGTGCGCACACAAGTTACGGTACCTCGGTACCCAGAGCGTGAGCCTAGTGGGCACCCATGTAACAGTGCCTCGGTACCCAGAGCGTGTGCATAGACAGGCAGCGGCACCAGGCCAGCAGCGGAACGCAATCAGCGAACTGCGAGCTGCGAAACTAGGTCACAGGACAGTCGATCGCTAACAGCAAAATAAGCCGGCAGCAAGCTCTCCCCCCGGGGAAATTAAACAGTGCAAAATGCAAGTTAAAGTTAAGTGCCAGCCCAAGGACCCTTACTGACGAAGATGAATTCTGTCGCAGGAGAGTCAAGGTGAGCAGTAAAACATGAATATTTAGAGCTCAGTTTTCGAGCTACGTAATGGTGCGAAGTAGGCAGGAAGGCTGGGACTATCTGGAATAAGAATTAGTGCGAGGAAACAACCAGCTATTGAAATAAAATAAAACCATGTTATTAATATAATGAAACAAAACCAGCCGTGATTATTAAAATACCCCGTGATAAATTCTCTTGTGTGAAAGTGTCGTGTACGTGTGTGCCCGCGTGAGAATGTATTCGCAGAGTCGCGCTTTTCTGGTATGCCGGTGTTGACGAGTGGGTGCGTGAGCGTGTGCTCTAACAAGTTGCGCGTGCC
>JAEIFQ010000230.1:0-16773 GCA_018904025.1 Zaprionus vittiger | reverse complement strand
TGAGAAAAACTGCTGCTTGGATGAACAAGACCCATCATAAAATTTGCTGGAATGACAGAATGAACTACTATAGAGAAGCACAACAATATTTGAGAAAAATAACTAAGGGAAAACAAATAATTTGTAAAGGATATGAAAAAAAAATGTTTCCAAAAAGATTTCTAAAAACCTATGATATAACAGATATTCATGAACTTGGTTCTTCTAAATTAAATGAAATGGATGGGAACCAGTTTCCGTTTTGTTCACTACATTATATGGAAGGGGTATGTGCATTGAATAATGCTCATAAAATTTTAAACTACTTTGAGAGTTGTGAGAGAGAATATCTTTAAACATGGGAGAAAACAATAACAATAATTTTTCAAATTTAATAAATAAAATTAATATTTTAATATCTGACTTTGGAAATATATTAACTGAAGCGGATCTGCAATTTCTTATCAAGTCAAGGAAAATGTTTATGGAAGTTGGAAATTTCAAAATGATAAAGACACAATTTGGAGAACATTTTGAATTCTGTAAATCTTGCTATGATAATACAGAAACATGTGCCTGCTTTTACTTTGTTATTCAACAACATAATGTTAAAAAACTTATTACATCATATAAACTACATGTCTAAAATTTTTATATAAGCTACCTTTGTCAAATGTAAACATTAAATAAAGAAAAAGAATACACAAGAAAGAAAAACCAATCTCTTTGTTATGGGGGGAGGGAAAGAGATAGATAGAGGGAAAGAGATAGATGAAAAGAAAGAAGACAAGCTTCTAATGTTATGAAGATAAAGTCACCTATTTGTTCAAACTAAAGCTCAGTTTAAGACGAGACTTTGAGGAAGGAAGAATTCGAGAAGACTCTTAACATATATTGTAGCAGCGACTCAGTAAAAATAAAATCAGATGCCCAAAAGTAGGCAACACAAATTTGGGTGCTAAATTTTTACCCCAAAGAGTTGACTACTCTGACGAACCTTAAGGCCAGACGTAGTTTAGGAGAAAATTACCGAAACTCCTCCAAGTCGAAATGGAAGAAGTAGAGAGAAAGTGGAAAGTGCAAGTCAGGGTAGAAAGAAAGTTGGTGTAGAAAGGAGCAAACGTCTCTGTGAAAAAAAAACAATTTTTTCTTATATTCTTATAAATTTAAAAAATTAAAGAACCAGATCGACTTCTAAACAGTGAAAGTGAAATTAGAAAAAAATATCAAATAGCCAGGTAAAATAAAATAAAGTTGGCCATGAGAGGAATTGTTTTGTACAGAAACCAATTTTGATTTCCTTCAGAACCTGACCAGAATGGGCATAGGTACACAGACCTTTCATCTGTAACTTCATTTTTGGAACCACCAATCGACCAGAGGAGGCCGGCGATCGACGTCACTCGACAATCTGGGTTTGATAAAATTGGAGAAAAGAAAGTTAAAACCAGAAAAGCTTAAGTGCATAATCAGCCCCTGCGGCTCCGCTAGCCGGAGTCGCAATTTAAGAAAGCACCTAAAAGGCGGCAGCAAAATTATTAAACTGAAAAATTATGTTTTGTTAATTTCAACGAAAGTGACCATCGGTAAACTAAAAGCCTAAATAAGAAATACGATGTGTCACTAGTTAGCTTGCGTATATATCTACCATTTTCAACCAAAATCTAAGAAAAATGAGCTATATAGTCGAAATTAAAACGATGTCGGAAATGAAGATTTAGTCTGTTGTGCAACTATAAAGCCCTTGCATACGTTAGGGAGCAACTTTAGAAGATATATGTATAGGAAATCCAGGATGTTCACTTAGATTTTAAGTTATTTTATTAATGTCAAATAACTATTATCACGAGCTTATATTGCTCTAATAATACTTTTAAGTAAAGATAAGTTCAGATTAATTATTTTTTTAAATTATCATTTTTTTTGTCAGACATACTTTTAAAGGAAAATCTGAAGTTATGTAGTACTTTATATTTTAGCTCCATTTTTATTTTTCGCCAGCATTTTTCACACAGATCCGAGCAGAGATCGATCTTTCGCCACCGGAAATCGTGAGTAAAACCGCCTAAGGCATAATTTTTAATAATAAAATAATATAAAGTCTCCATCCCTCATTTTATACGTCCACATACAAAAGTATGCTACAAAAAAAAAAAAGTATTATTTGAATCATAGCCGTTAAGGGCCATAAAAGAAATTTAGCTTGAAACATATAAATATAGTTATTTCCTTTTTTTTTTTTTTTTGGCAAAATTTTAAATGTTTAACCTTAGCAACTTAACTCCTTACTTTTATAATTTAGAATGATAATTAAATTTATAATGTACTAAGAATTTTGCTTTTGGTCTCGATGCTAAATAGCTCGCTGTCATAGGGTTAAAGGGGTCACCTGAAGTAATTCAAAGGAGGTGATCATGGTTGGGTGGGCAGTAGCAAACATCTCAAACACCTAAGTTTGCTACATACCATTTTAGATGTATCTGTCCTGTTGTTCAAAACTGTATGTCCTCTCTTCCGGTTTCGTTATCTAGTTCCTTTTTGTCGCAGCACGTTATTCTTAGTTTTTTGTTATTATTGATAGTAGCCTTATGTTGTGTGGAAAAGACCTCCACCCCCAAGCCGACGAGCTAGAGCCGGAATAATAAAGCGTGCATTATTTCACACAGCATACAAACGAGTTACACGCTACAGTTATAATTAATTATAATAATAATAATAATAATAAAAATAAGTGGCGCCCAACGTGTGGGGCTGCATTGAATTAGTAGTACGAATTCAATGCGACTCACGGAGATACAGTTTGATCAATGCATATTTCTATACTATTTTCAAATTCTATTCTTTTATTTCATCTATTTTTTCATACTACTTATCAATTGCAAATTTCTTAAATGCCTGGAAATAGATAGAGTGCAATATCAGTATGCCCTTTCTACCACAGATAAGGAAGTTGTCAGTTGATTTTCTCTATTCTCTTTTCTTTCATCTCCTCATCCATTACAAATTTCTTAAATGCCTGGAAATAGATAGAGTGTAATATCAGTATTCACTTTCTACCACAGTTAAGAAATTTGGCAGTTGGATTGATCGGGGACAATGAAGCGAGTATCGATTCCATGGAATCTAGAGTGTTATTAGCTTAGGCAGATTACCTGACCTGGAAAAAAATACAAGCCACATTGAACTTTCTTCCAATCAAAGTAATTTTGTTTGTTTTCTTAGGAATATAGTTTCGCTTTTTCCGAAGCTAACCAAGTAAAATTTTCAAAACACTTTGATCACTTCATTCTATAAAATCTGGGTCTTATCACAAGCTATAGGAAAATCAGAGTATTCAATAGTATGATTACCTGAACCATAAAAGGTGATAAGAAAACTGAA
The DNA here is from genome assembly GCA_018904025.1 of Zaprionus vittiger. Classification (NCBI taxonomy): domain Eukaryota; kingdom Metazoa; phylum Arthropoda; class Insecta; order Diptera; family Drosophilidae; genus Zaprionus; species Zaprionus vittiger. Next base: position 13,413 of record JAEIFQ010000230.1, on the reverse strand, counting down.
TTTTATACGAGTTTTAAATTTAAAGAAATAAAGTTTAAAGCTCAACTCTTTTTTTCGACAACTAAAATGGTATAAATGTTTAGTCCCTTAACAGCGAGTAATTAGGCAGAGAGACCAAGATTTGTTTATGAGATTTTTATTTTTTTTGAGAAATTTTATTCAGTTTATGTTATATTTTAGGTACATATATATATTATATTTTATATTTTTTGTTTACGTTTCCATTTATTATTATTTAAAACAAAAATTCCTATGTCACAAGCGGAAAATATGGGTTTAGATCGTTCGCCCGAAGCTGCAGAAGCAGCAGTTAGATGTGCCTTGTGCCAAGAAAGGGTAATTCCGACTGAGATTCACAAGACCATTTGTGGTCATGAGTTTCACCGGAACTGTCTGGCCACACACTTTAAGAATAGTGAAGCTTGTCCGGTCTGTAACTTTATATGCCGGCCTACAACGAGTGAATCAGCAAGGAAGGTGATAGCTCATAATACACGGTCTCAGAATCGTGAGAATCCAAGTACTTCTAGCGCTGCTTATCCAGACATGGAGGCTCGTCTTCTTAGAGCCTTAACGGAAAAAATGGCTAATTTAATTCAAAACTCCGTAGCCGAGTGCATGCAGCGAATAATGTTAATGGAAGCAATTGCTAACAGGGGGGAATTTTCCCAAGATAACATCTCGCAAGGCGGATCGAGGCAGAATCTAGGGCAAGACAGGGGCACTCCACAGTACTCTGTCGGAAGTGCGTCGTCAGACTTATCGCAAAGGCCAGATAAAGTAGTGCACATACTTAACGCTTGGAAGGTGAAGTTTTCAGGTGTTGGAGTATCCGTGGACAATTTTATTTATCGCGTTGAGGCGTTGACACACCAAACGTTAGGTGGGAATTTTGAGGTGCTTTGTTCTAACATCAATGTGCTGTTTGAAGGAAAGGCAACTGAATTCTATTGGCGATATCACAAAGCAGTGAGGCACATCCGCTGGGATAGGCTATGTGAAGCACTCCGCCAACAATTCAGAAGTGAAAGAGATGATAGCGACCTTGAAGAATTGATTCGAAATAGGAAACAGAAAACTAATGAGTCATTCGATAGCTTCTATGACCAAATTTCTAGTTGGTTAGACCAGTTAGAACAGCCTTGGTCAAGCCGGAAATTAGTTAGATTACTCAGAAATAACTTACGTCCAGAAATACGACATGAAATTTTAAATTTGGAAATTGGAACAGTTTCTGAGCTTAGAGAAGTTTGTCGTCGAAGAGAAGCATTCATGGAAGATGTCAAACGGACTCAAAATCATGGTCAAAATATCCCCTTCAAAAGAAATATTTCCGAGCTTATAGCGGAAGCCGACGATCAGTCTGAATCTGGAAATGAGTACGGTGAGGGTGATATAGAGGCAATAGCTCTGGTGTGTTGGAACTGTAGGAAAGCAGGTCACCGATACCAAGACTGTCTGTCCGAAAGAAAAGTTTTTTGTTATGGCTGTGGCATGGCTAACACCTATAAGCCCAGTTGCGGACGGTGTTCAAAAAACTCTCAAGCCAGCACGTCGAGGCCAGTACACAAACCGAAGGCATTGGTCGTGCTGAAGAATCAAACGACGAATACAGAACAATAAACAATGCTGAGCTGACAGCGCAATTACCACCGGATATGACAAATTTTCAAGATAATTCACACAATGACATATTTATCCCCCAGACTGATCGTTTCAAGTCCCGTAGTTCCAAACGAAGAAAAGACTTTTGGTGTAAAGTTGACAGAGTTCGACAAGGAGTGCAACAGCTATGTGCTATGTCGAGATTTCCCCATGATCCTCGCCCATTTATACGAATTAGCTTACTGAATCGCACCGTTTATGGTTTACTAGATTCGGGAGCAGCCATAAGTTGTCTGGGTGGTAAGCTGGCCTATAATATAATAAAAGAAGGCATACCATTTAAGAATTTAGCGTGCAATGTCAACACTGCTGATGGGGCAACACAAAAAATTGTAGGATCTATGAGTCTAGAGATAGAATATGGAGGGGAGAAAAGGGATATAGAGATTTTCATTGTTCCATCGCTGCAGCAAGACTTGTATTTGGGTATAGATTTTTGGAGAAAATACAATCTATTACCAAATAATCTGCATGTCGAGGAAATACAATTACCTATTAAAGAGGATACTGCTGATCAGCATGTATTATCTGAAATACAGAAAATAAAACTAGAAAAGGTAAAAGAGGCATTTCCATCATTCGCTAAAGAAGGTCTGGGAAAAACACATTTGATAGAGCACAAAATTGATATAGGAGATGCAAAACCAATAAAACAACGGCATTTTCCCGTTTCGCCGGCCGTCGAAAAAGAAATGTATTCCGAAATCGACAGGATGCTTCAGTTAGGGGTAATAGAACCATCAAACAGTGGTTGGTCTTCCCCTATTGTAGTAGTAAGAAAGCCGGGAAAAGTAAGGCTATGTTTAGACTGCCGAAAGGTCAACAACTTTACGGAGAAATCAGCATACCCTTTGCCGCAAATAAGTGGTATTCTGAGTAGGCTTCCAAAAGCAAATTTCATCACGAGTTTGGACTTGAAGGATGCTTATTGGCAAGTGCCCTTAGAGGAGAAGTCGAGAGACAAAACAGCGTTTACTGTACCTGGCAGGCCTCTGTACCAATTTAAGGTCATGCCATTTGGTTTGTGCAATGCTGCCAGTACCATGTCTCAACTCATGGACAAAGCTGGTACCTCCGCATCTACGCAATGAAGTATTTGTGTATTTAGACGATCTTCTTATTATTTCGTCCACCTTCGATGCTCATTTGAATGTTCTGCAGGAAATAGCATTCCACATTAAGCGTGCAGGATTGACAATCAACGTTGGCAAAAGTCACTTCTGCATGCAGCGTGTGCGATATCTGGGTCACATTATAGGAGATGGAGGTATAAGAACAGATCCTGAGAAAGTAAAAGCGATCTCGCAGTTTCCGATACCAAAGAATTTAAAAAGTTTACGTAGTTTTATGGGTCTTTGCAGCTGGTATCGAAAATTTGTTCCAAATTTTGCATCACTATCGTCAGCGTTGACTGATGCAATGACTACCAAGCGAAAATTTCATCTGAGTGAGGAAGCAGTGCAGGCATTTGCGATGCTAAAACGTAAGCTTACAGAAACACCAGTCTTACGTAGCCCAGACTTTAATAAACCATTTTTTATACAATGTGACGCTAGTAAGACAGGGGTAGGTGGAGTGTTAGTCCAGCTTTCAGAAGAGGGAGATGAATGCCCAATTGCGTTTGTATCAAAAAAATTAAACAAAGCACAGCAAAATTACACAGTGACGGAACAGGAATGTTTGGCTGCCATAGTATGTTTAAAAAGTTTCAGAGCCTATGTAGAAGGGCACGAATTCACGATCATTACAGATCACGCTTCCTTAAAATGGCTTATGTCCAATAGTGACCTAAGTTCACGCTTAGCACGGTGGGCATTAGCTTTACAAAGATACCGATTTAAAATAGTACATAGAAAGGGTTCGTTGAACGTAGTGCCAGACGTATTATCGAGGGTAAACGATGAAGAAGTTGCGGCTATAGAACGGCGGCCCGGGATTATGGTGGATTTAAATTCAGAACATTTTAAGTCGAAGGATTACTTAGAGCTTATTGAACGTATAGAGGCTAATAAAGGCAAATTTCCAGATTTAAAAACCGAAGCAGGATATGTTTACCGACGAGCGGAACATTGTACAGGCAGCGTAGTTAATGACGCATATGTTTGGAAATTATGGGTACCAAAGGACTTAGTAGCAGATATATTGTATCGAGCGCATGATGATCCTCTTTCGTCACATGGCGGTATACATAAGACAATAGAAAAGATACGCCAACTTTACTTTTGGCCAGGTTTAGTGCCGGATGTGAAAGCCTACGTGAATGCTTGCGAAGTCTGCAAACAAACAAAGGCACCAAATCACGTACTAAGACCACCAATGGGAAAAGCGGCTGTGTCAGAAAGATTTTTCAAAGACTATATGTCGATTTTCTAGGCCCTTATCCCAGATCGAGAAGTGGCAACATTGGTATTTTTATTGTTTTGGATCATTTTTCTAAATTTGTCTTCTTGAAGCCTGTTAAAAGGATTACCGCCGAGATTGTCATAAAATATCTAGAAGACGAACTGTTCATGACGTTTGGTATACCGGAAACTATTGTTTCGGATAACGGTTCCCAATTCAAAGCAACAGCCTTTCAAAACCTTTTGCAACGTTATGAGGTGTCACATACACTCACCGCCATTTATTCTCCACAACACATGCGTCGGAGCGCGTAAATAGGTCTGTTCTATCGGGAATTAAATCTTACATACGGCCTGACCAAAAGGATTGGGATGAATATTTGAATAAAGTGTGCTGTGCGTTAAGATCGTCAGTGCATACGAGTATAGGAACTACTCCATATTACATGGCTTTTGGTCAACATATGGTTACGGCTGGCTCTCAATATGCACTGCTGAGAAAATTAAATTTACTTGAAGACCGCTCCTTAACCTTTAATAGGGAGGATTCTTTCGAAATTGTACGAAGGGCTGCAAGTTCGCAAATAAGAAAGAGTCATGAGCAAAATGAAAAAACATATAATTTAAGATCTAGAGAAGTGTCATATGTACCGGGACAAGAGGTGTTTCGTCGTAATTTTAAAAAAGGTGGGAAACTCGTATTATGAGTTGGAAGACTTACAGGGTCGGTCACTTGGTACATATCACGCCAAAGACATACGTCAATAATCGTCGCTTATAGAGATTAGCCTAGTGATCATTTGGACCCCTAGTCTAATTTTAGCAGGGGAATTTGTAGCAGCGACTCAGTAAAAATAAAATCAGATGCCCAAAAAGTAGGAACCACAAATTTGGGTGCTAAATTTTTACCCCAAAGGAGTTGACTACTCTGACGAACCTTAAGGCCAGACGTAGTTTAGGGGAGAAAATTACCAAACTCCTCCAAGTCGAAATGGAAGAAGTAGAGAGAAAGTGGAAAGTGCAAGTCAGGTAGAAAGAAAGTTGGTGTAGAAAGGAGCAAACGTCTCTGTGAAAAAATAACCAATTTTTTCTTATATTCTTATAAATTTAAAAAAATTAAAAGAACCAGATCGACTTCTAAACAGTGAAAGTGAAATAAAAAAAAAAAATCAAAAAGCCAAACCCACCCCAAAAGGGGAAAAGGAAAAAAAACCTTTCATCTGTAACTTCATTTTTGGAACCACCAATCGACCAGGAACCACCAATCGACCAGAGGAGGCCGGCGATCGACGTCACTCGACAATCTGGGTTTGATAAAATTGGAGAAAAGAAAGTTAAAACCAGAAAAGCTTAAGTGCATAATCAGCCCCTGCGGCTCCGCTAGCCGGAGTCGCAATTTAAGAAAGCACCTAAAAGGCGGCAGCAAAATTTTAAACTGAGAATTTATGTTTTGTTAATTTCAACGAAAGTGACCATCGGTAAACTAAAAGCCTAAATAAGAAATACGATGTGTCACTAGTTAGCTTGCTTATATATCTACCATTTTCAACCAAAATCTAAGAAAAATGAGCTATATAGTCGAAATTAAAACGATTTCGGAAATGAAGATTTAGTCTGTTGTGCAACTATAAAGCCCTTGCATACGTTAGGGAGCAACTTTAGAAGTATAGGAAATCCAGGATGTTCACTTAGATTTTAAGTTATTTTATTAATGTCAAATAACTATTATCACGAGCTTATATTGCTCCATTAATACTTTTAAGTAAAGATAAGTTCAGATTAATTATTTTTTTTAAATTATCATGTTTTTTTTTGTCAGACATACTTTTAAAGGAAAATCTGAAGTTATGTAGTACTTTATATTTTAGCTCCATTTTTATTTTTCGCCAGGATTTATCACACAGATCCGAGCAGAGATCGATCTTTCGCCACCGGAAATCGTGAGTAAAACCGCCTAAGGCATAATTTTTAATAATAAAATAATATAAAGTCTCCATCCCTCATTTTATATGTCCACATACAAAAGTATGCTACAAAAAAAAAAGTATTATTTGAATCATAGCCGTTAAGGGCCATAAAAGAAATTTAGCTTGAAACATATAAATATAGTTATTTCCTTTTTTTTTTTTGGCAAAATTTTAAATGTTTAACCTTAGCAACTTAACTCCTTACTTTTATAATTTAGAATGATAATTAAATTTATAATGTACTAAGAATTTTGCTTTTGGTCTCGATGCTAAATAGCTCGCTGTCATAGGGTTAAAGGGGTCACCTGAAGTCATTCAAAGGAGGTGATCATGGTTGGGTGGGCAGTAGCAAACATCTCAAACACCTAAGTTTGCTACATACCATTTTAGATGTATCTGTCCTGTTGTTCAAAACTGTATGTCCTCTCTTCCGGTTTCGTTATCTAGTTCCTTTTGTCGCAGCACGTTATTCTTAGTTTTTTGTAATTATTGATAGTAGCCTTATGTTGTGTGGAAAAGACCTCCACCCCCCAAGCCGACGAGCTAGAGCCGGAATAATAAAGCGTGCATTATTTCACACAGCATACAAACGAGTTACACGCTACAAATTTACACACACCAATAATTCACGCACACTTACAAAACGAAACACAAACATTTCTTAACATTCACGCACTTAATTAATCCCTTACCTCCAAGCTAATTCTAACACCATAAAAATGAATATTACTCATAAGGCCACTCTCTAACCAATATTGCAACTATCATTGTCGCCCATATGGTGGGAGCCGCGGACATCTTTAAATATGAGGCTCCGCTCGTCCCTCTGCAAATGGGCAACGTCTGGCGTGTCAACGGCCAGTTCAAACTGGCACATGTAATCGACTTGGAAAGGCTCGAGTCGCTGATCCAGGAGGCTCGACGCGAGGCGGTGCAGCTAACGGGTCCCAGGATTGCAGCGCTGGTGGCGCACTACTTGGAGGAGTCACAAGAGGGCCTGTCAAGACTGACGGGTACGCAGCGTGGACGTCGTCTGGACTGCATTGGGTCCGCCTGGAAGTGGATTGCGGGCTCACCGGATGTGTCGGACTGGGACGCATTCTTCATGCTCAGGAAAATGTCGTAAAATCGGCCGACCAACAAGTGCGGATAAACGCTGGACTATTTGATGGCTCACACGAGTCCCTGAGGCAACTGAACGAGGCTACTGCGATCGACGATTATACGATTGCCATCGACGGATATGTACACACGGCTACGACCCTATTGCACAAGGCCTTGATCATCGATAGTCAGGTCGACGAGCTGACTCAAGCGTGCCAGTGGGCTAAGTCAGGGATCGTCAACTCTCGCTTACTGGACCACGAGGAGGTACAGGCGATTTTGACTGAAGTCAGGAGTCAGTTTTCCCGCCTGTCTGTGGTTACTAATGGAACGGCGCTTCTGTACTTTCTGGCCGTGCCTAAGGTCGCCCCCAAGGACTACCGTTTGCTTCTTCTCCTTCCTGCAACCCTTGAGGGAAAACAAGTCATGGGACGATTGCCTCTCCATGGGCAACACAACTGTTTGTCCGGAAAAAAGTCTCCTGAAGATGGACGAAAACGGCTGCATCCCCAAGCTTTTGAAGGGTGCTCAGGCTAGATGTGACTTCCTCAAGAATAATGAGGCTCGGATAGAACTGGTCGAGGACGGTAGAATGTTCTTGTCCAACTTCAACGGGACATTGGAAGCTGGACCCAGCACCCACAACTTGGCTGGAACCTACATAGTCCAGTTCGCTAATGTGACAATTAGTGTGGCTGGAAGAACCTATACAAGCTACTCATCGAGCCACCTCATGGTTATGCCAGCGGTACTGACTACAGTCACCGCCACCGGGTACGCGCCTTCGCTCCACTACGTGAACGACTTCAACATGGAAAACCTGAGGAGACACTTTTGGGATATCCGAGAGGGTTTCTTTTTCCTTCCTTCTGGAGGCATTGGTCGCTTTGGTTGTCGGAGCGGTTCTCTACACCATATGGAGGAAGCTGACATCGACCAAGGGCATCCCTGTCGTGACAAACAGCACCCCGGACCCGGAGACGTTAGACGCTGGCAGGGCACCCAAAGCCCTATAATCTGCGGGACACAGATCTTGAGCTGGAAGAAGTTATGAACTCTCTCTAAGTATCTTCCCCCCTCCCCTACTGAACGCCGCTCTTACACCCGCTCCCCCCGCTGGATGCAACCGCCGCATTCGGCACCGGAGCCGGAGCTCTGGAGAGAACCAGCACCGACGCTAGAAGGCATTTATGGAGATCTGGCAACCCTTGAATTTGCCAATCACATTTACTTAAATATTAATTTGCTAGATATTACTCTGTAATCGATATCCTGGGAATCATCGCTAGTTTTTTCTTTCCATCGCCTACTGTCATCCACTTTCTTCCCTTTCCATCGCCTACTGTCAGCCACATTGGACGTGCAGCTCCCAAAATCACAACCGTAATCCGAATAAATCTGTAATCTGGCTAACCATCAATTGTACAAATTAATTAAGAAGTCAATGAAAACGGTTCTTTAACAGAACCCTTGACTTCATTTTGGGGAACCTATCAACAGAACAAGTCGACGACACACAAGAACACTTGGAATGCTCCATATACTTACTAGGTGAGGTATGCGGCTACGGGAGCCGTAGCAACACAAGCAAGAAATAGTCTTGCTTAACTTGTATGTTTATATATTTATATATGTGTACTACATCTCCCTTCTTTTGAAGAATTAAGTAAAATAATGAAGTTATTTTCTAAAGATTAAAAAATATTTTTAATTATTGAAAATATAATTTTCTGTTTTTTTTTATTAAATGTTTCATAATAAAATAATGATAAAATAAAAAAATATGTGTTTAAATTGTATGTAAAATGTTTTCTTTCTTATGGGTGGCCAACCCTCCAAAATATATTAGGAATTGAAAATTTGTAAACTATATCTATGGACTATCTGTTTTATGTTTTTTTTTTCTAACAATTGTAATATTATTATAAGCTCCTATATCTGAAACTGAATATAGTTCTAAATAAAGGACCAGTTATCTTTGTCTTGATTACCTCTATATAGGCTGCCTAAATTGACCTATGTAGGTTTTTTATTTCCGTTGTGTATTGAGCTGCAGTTTTGCCATGCTGTTGTGTATTAAGCAACTTAGCTTTAATGACATCGGGCGATTCGCCTTTAACTGATGCTTTTAATGCACCTATTATACCGATAATGGTCTTTTCACATTCAACTTTTTATGATAATGGAAAAATTATCTTTGTCTTGATTACCTCTACTGAAAAAAAATAAAAACTATAAATAAAAGGACGAGGAGTTCGGCTTCAACGTTTTAAATATACGAGTAGTTGGCTTCAGTGCATAAATGAAAGTGAGTATGATATTTACAAATGAGAGTGGGCCACAGTCTGACCACACTCCCCGAATTCGCTTGTGGTCCACTGTTTTCGCTGCTGCAGACTGAGCAAGTAATCTTTGGACCACTTGCGCCAAAAGTGCAGTCGGAGCACCGACAACTGCTCCCACCGCTTCAAGTACGCGGATCCTGGCTTGTTGCTCGACTCTTCTGGTCCTAATCCGTGCGGCAGCGCAAGCAACGGCTGCCCGATAAGTAGATGCCCTGGCGTGATTACCTTGCCATCGTTGGGATCGGTGCTGTCGACGGAGAAGTGATCTGGAGTTCAACAACAACTCCCATCCGGAAGTCTCGAGGGTATTCCGGTGCCGTATCTGCCGAGGAGTGCATGCGCTGCGAAAGTGCAATCGCTTCCTCCAATTAAGCGCAGAGAAGCGACTCCGAGCAGTACTGGCCAACCGGTACTGCCCAAACTGCCTGGCCCACCAGCATTCCGGAAGGTCCTACCGGTCAACAGACACCTGTCGGGCGTGCCAGGGAGAGCACCACACGCTCCTACACCTAGATGCTGCTGATGGACCTCGCCGATCGACACGCACTAGAGGTGAGAGGACCCCACGGCAACGGTCAACGGCTAGACAGCCAAGCGCCGCCACTCCTGCCGCTCCTGGGCTCACCCTCTCATCCAAATGAGAAGCGTGAGCATCTTGCCAACAGCGACCGTCTTGGTTGACACTGGGACCAAGACCTTCACCATGCTAGCCATGCTGGATCCATGCTCGCCGCTCAGCCGCATCAATGCCTCAATGGCAACGGCGTCGGGGCTAGCAGTGGCGCGCGTTTCCCAGGAATGGGCGTGCTCCACGGTCATCCGCTCTCCGGTGGCTGAATCCACTAGGCTAGAAGTGGTCCTTAAGGTGGAGAACCAGATCCAATGCCGCACCCCGTCCAGGGAGTTACCATAGGGACTTAAGGACTCCTTTGCCAGCGTCACCCTGGCCAATGACCGCTTCTTCAAGCCCTGCACCATCTCCTTGGTGCTCGGCGCGGACGTCTATGGTCGCATAATACTGCCCGGAACGATACCCGGGACCTCGGAGGCCCCACTAGCACAAAACACCATATTCGGGTGGGTTCTCTCCGGCTCCTGCAGTTGCTGACCAACTAGGCGCCCCCTTCCGTCTCTGCAGTATTGCAATTATATTGCATGTTCAGGTCGAATAGTTTAGAGTACCTTTTCCTTACTAATGTCAGTATTTATTTTTAAGTTATCGAAATACTTTTATAAGTACCATCTCTAAGAAACAAAATTGAATTGTCATCTCGAATTAAGCAAATGATCTAAGTTGAAACCAGCAAGTGAAATAAAACTGACGTGAATCCTAAAATCGAGTGTTTTTTATTTTCGGTGCCACCCAAAAATCATTCAACAAAGAGACCTGCCTCAACACAGCAACAGCGCCCTACCCCGACAAGCAGTTTGAAAACGACCGGCTGTTTGGCGAACAGCCTTCGACTCAACTGGACATTGATCCAATTCTCAGAAGCGGTTGACTAAGTATCGAGAGAACAATAATTGTTTTGAGCTACTGAACTGACGACGAGGTACTTGTTCAGTATATTTTCCCGCTACTATCCAACCCAGCAGCGTCTTTTGCATAATGGGAAGTTCGGAACCTAATTTTATTTGTCCAACTAACAACAATTCTGCGCCCAGGAGAATATCTACTTTAGCTGCCATATAAAACTCTGGATCTGCCAGATTAATATTCTTGGGTATTTTCCAATTTGATGTGGCAATTGACTGCCTAGGTTGAATCGTAGAAATAGATTTAAGAGCCCAACAGTCAGCGGAAAAGGCATGTGAATTGAGACGCGATTGAATAGAGACGCATATCTTGTTTTTGCTATCGATTGTTGCACCACCTACCATTGAGATATCTCGGGAAGTTGGCTCCCGCTTGAGTCGTAGTAGTTGAGCCATGCTTTCAGACATCAAGTTTATTTGGGAGCCACTATCGAGCAAGGCTCTGGCAGGATGCAACTGACCGAATCTATCCTTTACATTCACGATAGCTGTTGCAAGAACGACTTGCTCATTATTAAGCACATGTCCCAAATATGCATCTGAATCAGTTGCGTGAATAGAAGGTGTCTCACCTTGAACAGGTGTATTATACCTGTGAAGCAATGAATGGTGAGGCTTTGAACATACTCTAAATTTTAATGCTTTGCATTTTGAAACTATGTGCCCTGCGACTAGGCAATTGAGACATAACTTTTGGGGCTTAACAAATTCAAAACGCTGCATAATTGAGATGTTGTCCATTTCCGATTTGCAAAAAATTCATACAGGCGATTATTTGAAATGTTGGGGCTTCTTGTGATTAATTCGTCACTTTGTTTTATCTCGAGTTGACTCTTCTGCTGACATATACTGATACCTTTTGTTCAGTTGTCTAGCACAATCTTCCCAAGACGGCAGTGTATCATAATCAAGCTGCTCTTCAAAGCGAGACTTGGTAATATGGTCGACTTTCGCCATGACCATATGAATGATCATTGCGTTAGCAATATCTTTGTCGTTCCCTAACTACGACAACGATGCATATATAGCAGACACCGTATCTATTATCGATCTCAAGCTCGGTTTCTTTTTGTCATGATGGGTATATCGAATAACTGTGAAACAGTGTCAAAGAATATAAGACATTTATTGTCGTATACTGCTTTGAGGCTTGCAATGGCCTTAGGGTAGTTACAATCCGTTAACTGATACGGCTTAACTACCCCCAATGCTTCATCTGATAAACAAGACACCAGATGATTGAACTTCTCAACGTTAGTTAGAGGCACATACAGTTTCTGTACTCCGAATGCTTGCCATTCAATTTTGGCAAACGCGAACTTGCGGAGCAATTATGTGTAACCTCTGTCTCTGGCTTTATTGCCTTTAGGTATAATGCCTTTGTGATGACACACAATTCTTCTAACTGCTCTCTATGTTCGTTAAGAGGGTTTAAAATGTCTAATTCGGCTTGAAGATCCATTGCCTTCTCTATATACCCTTCCAAGAGTTCTAATCTACACGTTAACTCAGTTCTGTCAGCAGAAGTTGCTTTGGTTTTTATTGCTAATTGCATACGAGCAATATCAGCGCTCACCTTATCATATCTTTGCAGACACAATGCGAGTTTTGCACTAGTTTAAGAACTCGGCAGTTTTTCGGTAGATGGTTTCTCGGACTCAGACATGTTAAAGAATATATACCTTACTCAAAATAACAAAACTTTATAAACTACCTTCGCAGCGATACTACCTACATAAGCCAATTAACTGGTCTGAAATATTACAAGTACACAACCTATGTGTTGTGTGCACAAACAAACGAAATGTCCGAGTAATTCGGAACTAAAGAGAAGTTAATGTTGTAGGCAGCAATATAAAAGGCAAGGTGCGGGGTAGCGAGAATGTAAGAATGTAAATACCAAACACAGTATGTAAGACAAACGGCAGTGTATCATAATCAAGCTGCTCTTCAAAGCGAAACTTGGTAGTATGGTCAACTTTCGCCATGACCATATGAATGATCATTGCGTTAGCAATGTCTTTATCGTTCCCTAACGACGACAACGACGCATATATACCAGACACCGTATCTATTATCGATCTCAAGCTCGATGCAGATGGTTTTGTCATGCTAGGTATGTCGAATAACTGTGAAACAGTGTCAAAGAATATAAGTCATTTATTGGCATATACTGCTTTGAGGCTTGCAATGGCCTTAGGGTAGTTACAATCCGTTAACTGATACGGCTTAACTACCCCCAATGCTTCATCTGATAAACAAGACACCAGATGATTGAACTTCTCAACGTTAGTTAGAGAAGTGTCATTGTGAACTAAGCTTTCAAAAAAGCGTATAAAAGTTCTGTACTCCGAATGTTTTCCATTGAAATTTGGCAAACGCATTTTCGGCAGCTGCGATCGCTGGCTCGAACTTGCATAGCAATTATGTTTAAATTCTGTCTCTGGCTTTATT